>JAWNOO010000163.1:0-235859 GCA_035045905.1 Drosophila anomelani
AGACAGACAGACAGACAGACAGACAGACAGACAGACAGACAGACAGACAGACAGACAGACAGACAGACAGACAGACAGACAGACAGACAGACAGACAGACAGACAGACAGACAGACAGACAGACAGACAGACAGACAGACAGACAGACAGACAGACAGACAGACAGACAGACAGACAGACAGACAGACAGACAGACAGACAGACAGACAGACAGACAGACAGACAGACAGACAGACAGACAGACAGACAGACAGACAGACAGACAGACAGACAGACAGACAGACAGACAGACAGACAGACAGACAGACAGACAGACAGACAGACAGACAGACAGACAGACAGACAGACAGACAGACAGACAGACAGACAGACAGACAGACAGACAGACAGACAGACAGACAGACAGACAGACAGACAGACAGACAGACAGACAGACAGACAGACAGACAGACAGACAGACAGACAGACAGACAGACAGACAGACAGACAGACAGACAGACAGACAGACAGACAGACAGACAGACAGACAGACAGACAGACAGACAGACAGACAGACAGACAGACAGACAGACAGACAGACAGACAGACAGACAGACAGACAGACAGACAGACAGACAGACAGACAGACAGACAGACAGACAGACAGACAGACAGACAGACAGACAGACAGACAGACAGACAGACAGACAGACAGACAGACAGACAGACAGACAGACAGACAGACAGACAGACAGACAGACAGACAGACAGACAGACAGACAGACAGACAGACAGACAGACAGACAGACAGACAGACAGACAGACAGACAGACAGACAGACAGACAGACAGACAGACAGACAGACAGACAGACAGACAGACAGACAGACAGACAGACAGACAGACAGACAGACAGACAGACAGACAGACAGACAGACAGACAGACAGACAGACAGACAGACAGACAGACAGACAGACAGACAGACAGACAGACAGACAGACAGACAGACAGACAGACAGACAGACAGACAGACAGACAGACAGACAGACAGACAGACAGACAGACAGACAGACAGACAGACAGACAGACAGACAGACAGACAGACAGACAGACAGACAGACAGACAGACAGACAGACAGACAGACAGACAGACAGACAGACAGACAGACAGACAGACAGACAGACAGACAGACAGACAGACAGACAGACAGACAGACAGACAGACAGACAGACAGACAGACAGACAGACAGACAGACAGACAGACAGACAGACAGACAGACAGACAGACAGACAGACAGACAGACAGACAGACAGACAGACAGACAGACAGACAGACAGACAGACAGACAGACAGACAGACAGACAGACAGACAGACAGACAGACAGACAGACAGACAGACAGACAGACAGACAGACAGACAGACAGACAGACAGACAGACAGACAGACAGACAGACAGACAGACAGACAGACAGACAGACAGACAGACAGACAGACAGACAGACAGACAGACAGACAGACAGACAGACAGACAGACAGACAGACAGACAGACAGACAGACAGACAGACAGACAGACAGACAGACAGACAGACAGACAGACAGACAGACAGACAGACAGACAGACAGACAGACAGACAGACAGACAGACAGACAGACAGACAGACAGACAGACAGACAGACAGACAGACAGACAGACAGACAGACAGACAGACAGACAGACAGACAGACAGACAGACAGACAGACAGACAGACAGACAGACAGACAGACAGACAGACAGACAGACAGACAGACAGACAGACAGACAGACAGACAGACAGACAGACAGACAGACAGACAGACAGACAGACAGACAGACAGACGGACATGGCTAGATCGACTCGGCTGTTGATCCTGATCAAGAATATATATACTTTATAGGGTCGGAAATGCTTCCTTCTACCTGTTACATACATTTCCTGCCGGCACAAAGCTATAATACCCTTCTACCCTATGGGTAGCGGGTATAAAAACATAGAATGGTAATTGACTTTAGGAAACTTAACTTGGTGATTATTCCAGACAGATACCCTATACCAGACATTAACAACGTACTGGCACAAGTCGGACAAAATAAATATTTTATATTCAGAGAATCAGACATCGAAAAAACTGCCCGATAGTAGAGATTTCGAGATAATTCAAGAAAAAATAAATTCAGCATTAACTAACAACAACAATCAAGCTATTTTAAATAGACTTATCATAGAAAAAATAAATAATATCACCCACGCCAATAGAAATTTAGGAAATAGCTTAAAAGCACAAGCACAACACTAATGTTTCAAATTATAATGCTTAAAGAAGAAATTGTCAATTTAAACCACGCAATACAATGGGCAAAGGCAGACATAAGTTATACACAGATATTAGTAGATGACGAGGTTATTGAAGTTATAAAAACATTAGATCAAGACCAGTTGTCATACACTAACTTTGAAGAAGCCATGAAAATAGCAGAAGTAAGCGTAGCAAGCAACGGGCCAGCACTTACTTATATCATTAAAATTCCTATTACCGACACTAATCTTTGTGAAGAACTTTTAATCAAGCCAATTAAAATTGGTCAATATGCTAATAAAATTCAAACCGAAAATATTTATCTATGTAAAGAAAACCTTTTTGCAAAAGTTTCAAAATGTACTAGTTATAATGAAATAACCATTTGTAAACATAAAGATATGATAGACATAAGTAATTCCACTTGCCTACCAAATTTATTGAAAAGTCGCCCTGCCACCTGCACTCGGGTCAACAACCAACACATTCGAGTAATCGATGAAATCGCACCCGGAATTCTCCGGCAACGTAAAAATAAACGGGACAACCACAAGTCTCAGCGGAACCTTTTTTCTAAAATGCAGCAATGCTACAATACAAATTGAAAAACAGACATTCACAAACAGACACGGTACATTACCATCCGATGCCAGCAATCCTCCAAACGGAGATGACTATAGACAAAATAGACGAACAGCTATCACTAGATCAGTGAAAGAACTACATTTAAACAAACCCAAGGCTATGGGATTATTGAAAAAAACATCCCATATAGCTGACTTATAAATTTCTTAATAATCATCGGACTCGTAAAAAAAGCGAGCCGCTTCTGGAGTAAACGGGTCAGAACACTGCAAATCAACAAAATAGCTTAAAAAAAAAAAACCAACGACCGCATCGAGCGTGGACACTACATTTCCGAAAAAATATTTTTTTAATAAAAACACAACACAGAGTGTTTAACTTATAAATATATAACTCTATATATATGTATATACGATGGCGAACATATCAATATTCAAATTGCTATTAAACTGTCTTCTGACCAAAGTCTGAATTGTTTTTATCATTAAATTGCCAACAATAAATTTTATTTAAGAATACATTTTCAAACGTTTTTTCTGACTACTTCTCAAGTAATGACAAAAATAATACTAAATCGCGAACAAAAAAAAAAAACAGTAGGTGAAGAAACTAAAAAAAAAAAAAACAAAAAAAAACAGTTCGTCAATTGATTGCTTATTTCTCTTTATTTTTTATATATTTTTTTTTAGTTTATCGTTCGTACAATTATATTAAGACAAAAATGTATGCAAAAGACTAATATATAATAAATATTAAGGAAAAGCAATAAGTCGCGAACAGATAAAAAATCATACCTGTGACTTTCCGTGCAAATATTTTACAACAAAAAAATGCCGTTTGTTGATTAAATTCTTTAAATTTAAATAATCCTTTAACAATATAAATTGGAGAAACTCAAGTTTGTGGTTGTCATTTTTCTGGAAATGCCCATATGATGTTTGTATGGGAGGCAAAGGGGTATTTTGATGTGTTTTTGTTGTGACAATTCGTGTATAAACAGAAGGGCAACCAGCATAAGCTTCCCAAAGTTGATTTATTTTTTTTTATCATTCACTCGTCTGTCTCAATCTTGATTTTAATTTTTCATATAATGTAGTATTTGCCTTGACCACACTTCACATCGTGGCTACGTAAACGGCTGTCCACAGTGTCCAAAATATTATGCGCTTAGCGGTAATAACAGCTTTTATCAAATTAAGAAATGCAATTCAATATTCTGCGTCTATACTAAAAGTTTTTTTTTAATTAGAGTTTTTAGAGTTGGTTTATTTATTTTATCTAAATATCTAAATTAGTCAAGAAAGGAGATTCGAGTTAGTGAATAAAAACTAATTCTAAATATTAGCAAATGGGAAATAATGGCAAAACGCACTCATCTGTCTTAATCTTATCGGTGCCCGACCACATCTCGCCAAGCAAGTTAAAGAAAAGAAAAACAAAAATAATAATAATACAAAATCTATAGGTAGGATCTAGCTAAATTATTAATAATTATAATTTACCAATTATACCATTTTAAATAGCTAAGAAATATTTTAGTAAGATATATCATTTTTAATTTTATTCTTGTTAGAATAAATTTGTATTGTATCATTTCCTCTTGACTAGTGGTAGAAATATTTAGCACGAATAATAAATAAATTATTTCAGATTTGCCCGCCAACGGCTTGTATTTCCTGGTATATGAATATATTCAGGACGGGGCTAAAAGTAAATCATCGACTGGACAAATTAACACAGCCTCAACTATTTTTGCTGGTGGAGTTGCCGGAATGGCCTACTGGATTTTGGGAATGCCAGCAGACGTTTTAAAAAGTCGTTTGCAATCAGGTGAGAGTAATATTATACATTTATATTAAGTCAATAATAAAACCCTTGTGCCGTTTTAGCACCAGAGGGAACATACAAACATGGAATTCGCAGCGTGTTCAAGGATTTGATTATCAAGGATGGTCCACTAGCTTTATATCGTGGTGTTACGCCAATAATGATCCGCGCATTCCCCGCCAATGCTGCTTGTTTCTTTGGCATTGAGCTAGCAAACAATTTTTTTCGTGTTGTAGCTCCATCATTTTAATTAGAAAAAGTGTTATTTTTTCGGATCTGTAATGTGATTAAAGTGCTTTATTTATGTGATAAAGTGATTTTAAATAAATAAATAAAAATATCAACTGCTTGTGTCCTATGCGAATAAACAGTGGGGTGGGGCGGGGACCTTTTTTTGAATGGATCTGGAGTGGTTTACGTGGTTTCGAAGTCCTTGAGGATCGAGGCGCATTTCGCGAAGGCGAGCAGTTCTCCTGGCGTTCTCTTTGAGGCCTCTCCTAGCGAGGCTAGCATTGGGGCGCCTAAGTACCTTATTCTCGCCCGTGTCAAGGCCGGGCACTTGCAGATGAGATGCCCCAAGGTTTCGGTCGCCTCGAATTCATCACATTTCCTGCAGTTACCGTTGCCGGTGATGCCCAGCTTGACTGCATGTGCCGCAGCCAGGCAGTGGCCTCAGAGTATTCCCACTAGTAATCTGCAGTCCTTCCTTGGGAGGTGCAGCACGTAGCGGCTGAGTTTTTCGTTGCGCTCTCTGCACATAATTTTCAATATTTTGCAGGTTCCGGAGTTCCTTCTCCATCTGGTTCGCGCGTGCGTCTGTCTGACTCTCTAGCTCGCTTTGGAGCGTTCATATCCGACTCGTTCCTTTGCAAGTACATCTGCCGTCGAAGCCATGGTGGCTGGGCACCCAATAGGTCCGCACTGACGTTGTCGTACATTTTTGGAGCAGACCTGCGGCGATTGCATGGATCTGATCGCGGCTTGACTATCTACGAACATGTTTACCGCCTCACGTGGGCGGTCTATTCTCTGCGCAAGCGCTGCCGTCTTCCTGATGGCGAAGACTTTCGCTTGAAATATGCTGCATTGGCTTGGTAGCTTACACGACAGCCTTATCTCAGGGTCTGTGCAGTATATGCACGATTCTACTCCTCCTTCCATCTTGGAGCGGTCGGTGTAAATGTTAAGGTGTCGAGTGTGGTCCTGAGCCGTTTTCCAGTCTTCCGCTCCCATGAGTGTTGTTGTTTTGACATCCGGGCAGGTTCTGAGTATCATGTAATCAGATGAACTGCTCATGTCTCTACCAATTGAACTGTGCCCGACATATTTCCTGCTGCTACTAGGCGTTGTGCGGCCTTTCCGAGTATGACTTCGAGCGCTTTTGTAGGGGTTGACCTCAGCGCCCCTGATATACAGATCAGTGCCTGCGCCGGGTTCTTTCCATAATCTTAATGTGTGTTTACTTTTCCGTGGCTTGCCACCACACGAAGACTCAATACAGCAGTGTCGGTCGCACCACCGATATGCACCGATATATGCATCAGAGTAAGTGAGAGACCTCATGTGCTGCTAAGCATTTTTTGGATGCATAAAGCGCTATGGCGGCCTTTTTCACCGCTTTTAATAAATTGGGTTTCCATGCCAGCTTGCTGTCTACGACAGTGCCGAGATATTTGACTTGTGTTTTCGGGGTCAGCCTGGTTGCATGATCGAGCTGATGGTCGATGGACATACACCCGTGATAATTATGCTTATGTCATCCGCATAGGCTGTTATCTTTGGGGCTTTCCTCTCGAATCTCTTGATCAGGTCGTCGACCATGTTCCATAGGAGGGGCGATAGGACTCCACCTTGTGGTGTGCCCCTGTGCGCTCCCTTCACCATGGCGGCAGTGCCACAATCAGATTGTTAACGCCAGCAACTTAGCAGGTTACGTACCCAGATGTTGATGGCGGTGTGCGTTCCAGATGCCTCCAGGCGGCCCGAATATGTCCACAAAAGCTCCAAGGGATTTCATCGTATACATTGTGACCAAAAAGATTCCGGAAAAGTGTAGAAAGTATAATAAAAACGTTACAGCATTAGAATATCAGATGACTTCATTAGTACAGGGTAATCAAACCACTGCAGATTTCTACCAACAGGTCTATACCCACTTGTCCGTTATCGTAAATAAAATTTCATTCGCCAAATCTTACAGAGACAAGGCACTAGATACATTTATTAGAGGTCTTAACGGCGACCTACCCGGCCTTACCAAACAAATTCGTACAACAACCTTTTAACATAGCTAGATAAGCATTTATTCCACAATTAGCTCATGTTCCATTTTTCAAAACAGCAAATGCAATTTGCTGGACAGAACCAACAATATGCTGGCAACCAAGCATTACAACCCCCAAGTCCGTCGGTTGCAAAGCCACAGCCTAGACCAGAACCTATGGATATAGATCAGCGGTCGGCGCGTCGCAACCACATGTGGTTGGAAGAGCCTCTGCCGGCAGCGCTGCCAGGACACAGACAGCTCAAAGCATCAGTTACATTGGTCTGGCTAAATCTAGCCACTTTTAGCGGAAAATAGCTATTTTTATAGTAAGAGCTATTGATTTTGCATAGAAAACCAAATGCTAGCTATATTATTATATAGTTATATTATCATATCTGGACATAGAAGTCGTTTATTCACTCACACATATGCACTTTTGGATTGCAATTGTGATAGTGCCGACCACTGATATAGATAGAAGTCTACAGACAAATCAAGTTAATTACATGAACAGACCCAATAATGGAATGCAGGGTAAACGACCACCACCTCAAATGACAAGTGGACTGGGAGACAAAAGACAGAGAAATTTCCACCTAAACACCGACCCAGAACATAATACAAAAAATACTGACCAATTGACGGAAACTGACGAGCAGCAGTCTCTGAATATTACGCAGAAGTTTTAGATTTCGAACAAGAAACAGGCGAAACAGAATACACTGGCCTTCATTTTTTAGAGTAGGAACCTCTTCATTACCCTATTTCCAATGTAAAACTGGAGATGGAGTGATGATTCAAATTTTAATAGATACTGGCTCTAATAAAAATTATATCCAACCGCGTCTAGTAAAAAAAAACAATCGAGAAAAAAAAACCTTTTTATGTAGACTCCGACGCAGGAGCCGTGCATATCACACACCATACAATCGCCAATCCATTCTACTTAAAATATACATTTGTTAAATTTGTTGTACTACCTTCTTTAGAAACTTTCGATGCTATTATTGGAAATTATACACTTCGCGAAATTAACGCTCAAATCAACATGCAGGAAGGTTATATTTCAATTAAAAACAAACTTCGAATTAAAATAAAACAAAAAACTTAATCTGAAGTCAACAAGCTAAATATTCGGGTAGAGCATACAACTGAAATAGAAAAGAAAAATTTAAAGATTATTTGCTCAAGATTTCCTAATCTCTTTGGCGACCCGGACGAAAAATTGACATACACTACCAAGGTAGAAGCCACTAAAAGAAGTACAAACGAAATTCCAATTTACTCGAGGCACTATCCATACCCAGAAGCACTCAGACCATGGATGCTTCCGGACAGAAACAAGTAAGAAAGCTACAGTCGAGTGAGCTCGACTGTGAGATACCCGCTACCCATACTTAAACCAGAAAAGCGTCGGGACGCCAGAAAAAACAGTTAATACAATTTTGAACATAACGGACAAATGCAAATGCAAGTGTAATATAATCACATGCATACAAAAATACATACACGTGTATCTATGTGTGTAAAAACGCGTTATTATTGCATTTAAGCGGCTAATAATTTTTACCATTTATTAAAATTGCTACTCGAATATCTTATAAGATTCTTTTCCGAACACAACCAAGAACGGATAAGAATATTTAGTTGGTTTAATTGGTCAACCAAATGAGGCATGCTGCCAGCAGCCGTTTGTGGCCATACAAAATTATTTCTTTACTAACTTCGACAATTTTTATTTGATCGCAACCAAATTTTCAGGGATCACACAGACTATAATTCTTAATATACATACGCTTTTTTATGATTTGCGGGGGCGGAAGTGGGCGTGGCAAAAATTTGAAATAAACTTGATCTGCGTGCAAGCATAAGAAATACTGTCGAAAAAAAATTAGAGCTCTATCTCTTATAGTCTCTGAGATCCAGTGTTTCATACGGACAGACGGACAGACAGACAGACAGACAGACAGACAGACAGACGGACATGGCTAGATCGACTCGGCTGTTGATCCTGATCAAGAATATATATACTTTATAGGGTCGGAAATGCTTCCTTCTACCTGTTACATACATTTCCTGCCGGCACAAAGCTATAATACCCTTCTACCCTATGGGTAGCGGGTATAAAAACATAGAATGGTAATTGACTTTAGGAAACTTAACTTGGTGATTATTCCAGACAGATACCCTATACCAGACATTAACAACGTACTGGCACAAGTCGGACAAAATAAATATTTTTCTGTTTTAGACCTTAAAACTGGATTTCAATAAATCCCTCTCAGAGAATCAGACATCGAAAAAACTGCCCGATAGTAGAGATTTCGAGATAATTCAAGAAAAAATAAATTCAGCATTAACTAACAACAACAATCAAGCTATTTTAAATAGACTTATCATAGAAAAAATAAATAATGTCACCCACGCCAATACAAATTTAGGAAATAGCTTAAAAGCACAAGCACAACACTAATGTTTCAAATTATAATGCTTAAAGAAGAAATTGTCAATTTAAACCACGCAATACAATGGGCAAAGGCAGACATAAGTTATACACAGATGTTAGTAGAGGACGAGGTTAATATAGTTATAAAAACATTAGATCAAGACCAGTTGTCATACACTAACTTTGAAGAAGCCATGAAAATAGCAGAAGTAAGCGTAGCAAGCAACGGGCCAGCACTTACTTATATCATTAAAATTCCTATTACCGACACTAATCTTTGTGAAGAACTTTTAATCAAGCCAATTAAAATTGGTCAATATGCTAATAAAATTCAAACCGAAAATATTTATCTATGTAAAGAAAACCTTTTTGCAAAAGTTTCAAAATGTACTAGTTATAATGAAATAACCATTTGTAAACATAAAGATATGATAGACATAAGTAATTCCACTTGCCTACCAAATTTATTGAAAAATCGCCCTGCCACCTGCACTCGGGTCAACAACCAACACATTCGAGTAATCGATGAAATCGCACCCGGAATTCTCCGGCAACGTAAAAATAAACGGGACAACCACAAGTCTCAGCGGAACCTTTTTTCTAAAATGCAGCAATGCTACAATACAAATTGAAAAACAGACATTCACAAACAGACACGGTACATTACCATCCGATGCCAGCAATCCTCCAAACGGAGATGACTATAGACAAAATAGACGAACAGCTATCACTAGAATCAGTGAAAGAACTACATTTAAACAAACCCAAGGCTATGGGATTATTGAAAAAAACATCCCATATAGCTGACTTAATAAATTTCTTAATAATCATCGGACTCGTAAAAAAAGCGAGCCGCTTCTGGAGTAAACGGGTCAGAACACTGCAAATCAACAAAATAGCTTAAAAAAAAAAACCAACGACCGCATCGAGCGTGGACACTACATTTCCGAAAAAATATTTTTTTAATAAAAACACAACACAGAGTGTTTAACTTATAAATATATAACTCTATATATATGTATATACGATGGCGAACATATCAATATTCAAATTGCTATTAAACTGTCTTCTGACCAAAGTCTGAATTGTTTTTATCATTAAATTGCCAACAATAAATTTTATTTAAGAATACATTTTCAAACGTTTTTTCTGACTACTTCTCAAGTAATGACAAAAATAATACTAAATCGCGAACAAAAAAAAAACAGTAGGTGAAGAAACTAAAAAAAAAAAAAACAAAAAAAAAACAGTTCGTCAATTGATTGCTTATTTCTCTTTATTTTTTATATATTTTTTTTTAGTTTATCGTTCGTACAATTATATTAAGACAAAAATGTATGCAAAAGACTAATATATAATAAATATTAAGGAAAAGCAATAAGTCGCGAACAGATAAAAAATCATACCTGTGACTTTCCGTGCAAATATTTTACAACAAAAAAATGCCGTTTGTTGATTAAATTCTTTAAATTTAAATAATCCTTTAACAATATAAATTGGAGAAACTCAAGTTTGTGGTTGTCATTTTTCTGGAAATGCCCATATGATGTTTGTATGGGAGGCAAAGGGGTATTTTGATGTGTTTTTGTTGTGACAATTCGTGTATAAACAGAAGGGCAACCAGCATAAGCTTCCCAAAGTTGATTTATTTTTTTTTATCATTCACTCGTCTGTCTCAATCTTGATTTTAATTTTTCATATAATGTAGTATTTGCCTTGACCACACTTCACATCGTGGCTACGTAAACGGCTGTCCACAGTGTCCAAAATATTATGCGCTTAGCGGTAATAACAGCTTTTATCAAATTAAGAAATGCAATTCAATATTCTGCGTCTATACTAAAAGTTTTTTTTTAATTAGAGTTTTTAGAGTTGGTTTATTTATTTTATCTAAATATCTAAATTAGTCAAGAAAGGAGATTCGAGTTAGTGAATAAAAACTAATTCTAAATATTAGCAAATGGGAAATAATGGCAAAACGCACTCATCTGTCTTAATCTTATCGGTGCCCGACCACATCTCGCCAAGCAAGTTAAAGAAAAGAAAAACAAAAATAATAATAATACAAAATCTATAGGTAGGATCTAGCTAAATTATTAATAATTATAATTTACCAATTATACCATTTTAAATAGCTAAGAAATATTTTAGTAAGATATATCATTTTTAATTTTATTCTTGTTAGAATAAATTTGTATTGTATCATTTCCTCTTGACTAGTGGTAGAAATATTTAGCACGAATAATAAATAAATTATTTCAGATTTGCCCGCCAACGGCTTGTATTTCCTGGTATATGAATATATTCAGGACGGGGCTAAAAGTAAATCATCGACTGGACAAATTAACACAGCCTCAACTATTTTTGCTGGTGGAGTTGCCGGAATGGCCTACTGGATTTTGGGAATGCCAGCAGACGTTTTAAAAAGTCGTTTGCAATCAGGTGAGAGTAATATTATACATTTATATTAAGTCAATAATAAAACCCTTGTGCCGTTTTAGCACCAGAGGGAACATACAAACATGGAATTCGCAGCGTGTTCAAGGATTTGATTATCAAGGATGGTCCACTAGCTTTATATCGTGGTGTTACGCCAATAATGATCCGCGCATTCCCCGCCAATGCTGCTTGTTTCTTTGGCATTGAGCTAGCAAACAATTTTTTTCGTGTTGTAGCTCCATCATTTTAATTAGAAAAAGTGTTATTTTTTCGGATCTGTAATGTGATTAAAGTGCTTTATTTATGTGATAAAGTGATTTTAAATAAATAAATAAAAATATCAACTGCTTGTGTCCTATGCGAATAAACAGTGGGGTGGGGCGGGGACCTTTTTTTGAATGGATCTGGAGTGGTTTACGTGGTTTCGAAGTCCTTGAGGATCGAGGCGCATTTCGCGAAGGCGAGCAGTTCTCCTGGCGTTCTCTTTGAGGCCTCTCCTAGCGAGGCTAGCATTGGGGCGCCTAAGTACCTTATTCTCGCCCGTGTCAAGGCCGGGCACTTGCAGATGAGATGCCCCAAGGTTTCGGTCGCCTCGAATTCATCACATTTCCTGCAGTTACCGTTGCCGGTGATGCCCAGCTTGACTGCATGTGCCGCAGCCAGGCAGTGGCCTCAGAGTATTCCCACTAGTAATCTGCAGTCCTTCCTTGGGAGGTGCAGCACGTAGCGGCTGAGTTTTTCGTTGCGCTCTCTGCACATAATTTTCAATATTTTGCAGGTTCCGGAGTTCCTTCTCCATCTGGTTCGCGCGTGCGTCTGTCTGACTCTCTAGCTCGCTTTGGAGCGTTCATATCCGACTCGTTCCTTTGCAAGTACATCTGCCGTCGAAGCCATGGTGGCTGGGCACCCAATAGGTCCGCACTGACGTTGTCGTACATTTTTGGAGCAGACCTGCGGCGATTGCATGGATCTGATCGCGGCTTGACTATCTACGAACATGTTTACCGCCTCACGTGGGCGGTCTATTCTCTGCGCAAGCGCTGCCGTCTTCCTGATGGCGAAGACTTTCGCTTGAAATATGCTGCATTGGCTTGGTAGCTTACACGACAGCCTTATCTCAGGGTCTGTGCAGTATATGCACGATTCTACTCCTCCTTCCATCTTGGAGCGGTCGGTGTAAATGTTAAGGTGTCGAGTGTGGTCCTGAGCCGTTTTCCAGTCTTCCGCTCCCATGAGTGTTGTTGTTTTGACATCCGGGCAGGTTCTGAGTATCATGTAATCAGATGAACTGCTCATGTCTCTACCAATTGAACTGTGCCCGACATATTTCCTGCTGCTACTAGGCGTTGTGCGGCCTTTCCGAGTATGACTTCGAGCGCTTTTGTAGGGGTTGACCTCAGCGCCCCTGATATACAGATCAGTGCCTGCGCCGGGTTCTTTCCATAATCTTAATGTGTGTTTACTTTTCCGTGGCTTGCCACCACACGAAGACTCAATACAGCAGTGTCGGTCGCACCACCGATATGCACCGATATATGCATCAGAGTAAGTGAGAGACCTCATGTGCTGCTAAGCATTTTTTGGATGCATAAAGCGCTATGGCGGCCTTTTTCACCGCTTTTAATAAATTGGGTTTCCATGCCAGCTTGCTGTCTACGACAGTGCCGAGATATTTGACTTGTGTTTTCGGGGTCAGCCTGGTTGCATGATCGAGCTGATGGTCGATGGACATACACCCGTGATAATTATGCTTATGTCATCCGCATAGGCTGTTATCTTTGGGGCTTTCCTCTCGAATCTCTTGATCAGGTCGTCGACCATGTTCCATAGGAGGGGCGATAGGACTCCACCTTGTGGTGTGCCCCTGTGCGCTCCCTTCACCATGGCGGCAGTGCCACAATCAGATTGTTAACGCCAGCAACTTAGCAGGTTACGTACCCAGATGTTGATGGCGGTGTGCGTTCCAGATGCCTCCAGGCGGCCCGAATATGTCCACAAAAGCTCCAAGGGATTTCATCGTATACATTGTGACCAAAAAGATTCCGGAAAAGTGTAGAAAGTATAATAAAAACGTTACAGCATTAGAATATCAGATGACTTCATTAGTACAGGGTAATCAAACCACTGCAGATTTCTACCAACAGGTCTATACCCACTTGTCCGTTATCGTAAATAAAATTTCATTCGCCAAATCTTACAGAGACAAGGCACTAGATACATTTATTAGAGGTCTTAACTGCGACCTACCCGGCCTTACCAAACAAATTCGTACAACAACCTTTTAACATAGCTAGATAAGCATTTATTCCACAATTAGCTCATGTTCCATTTTTCAAAACAGCAAATGCAATTTGCTGGACAGAACCAACAATATGCTGGCAACCAAGCATTACAACCCCCAAGTCCGTCGGTTGCAAAGCCACAGCCTAGACCAGAACCTATGGATATAGATCAGCGGTCGGCGCGTCGCAACCACATGTGGTTGGAAGAGCCTCTGCCGGCAGCGCTGCCAGGACACAGACAGCTCAAAGCATCAGTTACATTGGTCTGGCTAAATCTAGCCACTTTTAGCGGAAAATAGCTATTTTTATAGTAAGAGCTATTGATTTTGCATAGAAAACCAAATGCTAGCTATATTATTATATAGTTATATTATCATATCTGGACATAGAAGTCGTTTATTCACTCACACATATGCACTTTTGGATTGCAATTGTGATAGTGCCGACCACTGATATAGATAGAAGTCTACAGACAAATCAAGTTAATTACATGAACAGACCCAATAATGGAATGCAGGGTAAACGACCACCACCTCAAATGACAAGTGGACTGGGAGACAAAAGACAGAGAAATTTCCACCTAAACACCGACCCAGAACATAATACAAAAAATACTGACCAATTGACGGAAACTGACGAGCAGCAGTCTCTGAATATTACGCAGAAGTTTTAGATTTCGAACAAGAAACAGGCGAAACAGAATACACTGGCCTTCATTTTTTAGAGTAGGAACCTCTTCATTACCCTATTTCCAATGTAAAACTGGAGATGGAGTGATGATTCAAATTTTAATAGATACTGGCTCTAATAAAAATTATATCCAACCGCGTCTAGTAAAAAAAACAATCGAGAAAAAAAACCTTTTTATGTAGACTCCGACGCAGGAGCCGTGCATATCACACACCATACAATCGCCAATCCATTCTACTTAAAATATACATTTGTTAAATTTGTTGTACTACCTTCTTTAGAAACTTTCGATGCTATTATTGGAAATTATACACTTCGCGAAATTAACGCTCAAATCAACATGCAGGAAGGTTATATTTCAATTAAAAACAAACTTCGAATTAAAATAAAACAAAAAACTTAATCTGAAGTCAACAAGCTAAATATTCGGGTAGAGCATACAACTGAAATAGAAAAGAAAAATTTAAAGATTATTTGCTCAAGATTTCCTAATCTCTTTGGCGACCCGGACGAAAAATTGACATACACTACCAAGGTAGAAGCCACTAAAAGAAGTACAAACGAAATTCCAATTTACTCGAGGCACTATCCATACCCAGAAGCACTCAGACCATGGATGCTTCCGGACAGAAACAAGTAAGAAAGCTACAGTCGAGTGAGCTCGACTGTGAGATACCCGCTACCCATACTTAAACCAGAAAAGCGTCGGGACGCCAGAAAAAACAGTTAATACAATTTTGAACATAACGGACAAATGCAAATGCAAGTGTAATATAATCACATGCATACAAAAATACATACACGTGTATCTATGTGTGTAAAAACGCGTTATTATTGCATTTAAGCGGCTAATAATTTTTACCATTTATTAAAATTGCTACTCGAATATCTTATAAGATTCTTTTCCGAACACAACCAAGAACGGATAAGAATATTTAGTTGGTTTAATTGGTCAACCAAATGAGGCATGCTGCCAGCAGCCGTTTGTGGCCATACAAAATTATTTCTTTACTAACTTCGACAATTTTTATTTGATCGCAACCAAATTTTCAGGGATCACACAGACTATAATTCTTAATATACATACGCTTTTTTATGATTTGCGGGGGCGGAAGTGGGCGTGGCAAAAATTTGAAATAAACTTGATCTGCGTGCAAGCATAAGAAATACTGTCGAAAAAAAATTAGAGCTCTATCTCTTATAGTCTCTGAGATCCAGTGTTTCATACGGACAGACGGACAGACAGACAGACAGACAGACAGACAGACAGACGGACATGGCTAGATCGACTCGGCTGTTGATCCTGATCAAGAATATATATACTTTATAGGGTCGGAAATGCTTCCTTCTACCTGTTACATACATTTCCTGCCGGCACAAAGCTATAATACCCTTCTACCCTATGGGTAGCGGGTATAAAAACATAGAATGGTAATTGACTTTAGGAAACTTAACTTGGTGATTATTCCAGACAGATACCCTATACCAGACATTAACAACGTACTGGCACAAGTCGGACAAAATAAATATTTTTCTGTTTTAGACCTTAAAACTGGATTTCAATAAATCCCTCTCAGAGAATCAGACATCGAAAAAACTGCCCGATAGTAGAGATTTCGAGATAATTCAAGAAAAAATAAATTCAGCATTAACTAACAACAACAATCAAGCTATTTTAAATAGACTTATCATAGAAAAAATAAATAATGTCACCCACGCCAATACAAATTTAGGAAATAGCTTAAAAGCACAAGCACAACACTAATGTTTCAAATTATAATGCTTAAAGAAGAAATTGTCAATTTAAACCACGCAATACAATGGGCAAAGGCAGACATAAGTTATACACAGATGTTAGTAGAGGACGAGGTTAATATAGTTATAAAAACATTAGATCAAGACCAGTTGTCATACACTAACTTTGAAGAAGCCATGAAAATAGCAGAAGTAAGCGTAGCAAGCAACGGGCCAGCACTTACTTATATCATTAAAATTCCTATTACCGACACTAATCTTTGTGAAGAACTTTTAATCAAGCCAATTAAAATTGGTCAATATGCTAATAAAATTCAAACCGAAAATATTTATCTATGTAAAGAAAACCTTTTTGCAAAAGTTTCAAAATGTACTAGTTATAATGAAATAACCATTTGTAAACATAAAGATATGATAGACATAAGTAATTCCACTTGCCTACCAAATTTATTGAAAAATCGCCCTGCCACCTGCACTCGGGTCAACAACCAACACATTCGAGTAATCGATGAAATCGCACCCGGAATTCTCCGGCAACGTAAAAATAAACGGGACAACCACAAGTCTCAGCGGAACCTTTTTTCTAAAATGCAGCAATGCTACAATACAAATTGAAAAACAGACATTCACAAACAGACACGGTACATTACCATCCGATGCCAGCAATCCTCCAAACGGAGATGACTATAGACAAAATAGACGAACAGCTATCACTAGAATCAGTGAAAGAACTACATTTAAACAAACCCAAGGCTATGGGATTATTGAAAAAAACATCCCATATAGCTGACTTAATAAATTTCTTAATAATCATCGGACTCGTAAAAAAAGCGAGCCGCTTCTGGAGTAAACGGGTCAGAACACTGCAAATCAACAAAATAGCTTAAAAAAAAAAACCAACGACCGCATCGAGCGTGGACACTACATTTCCGAAAAAATATTTTTTTAATAAAAACACAACACAGAGTGTTTAACTTATAAATATATAACTCTATATATATGTATATACGATGGCGAACATATCAATATTCAAATTGCTATTAAACTGTCTTCTGACCAAAGTCTGAATTGTTTTTATCATTAAATTGCCAACAATAAATTTTATTTAAGAATACATTTTCAAACGTTTTTTCTGACTACTTCTCAAGTAATGACAAAAATAATACTAAATCGCGAACAAAAAAAAAAAAACAGTAGGTAAAGAAACTAAAAAAAAAAAAACAAAAAAAAAACAGTTCGTCAATTGATTGCTTATTTCTCTTTATTTTTTATATATTTTTTTTTAGTTTATCGTTCGTACAATTATATTAAGACAAAAATGTATGCAAAAGACTAATATATAATAAATATTAAGGAAAAGCAATAAGTCGCGAACAGATAAAAAATCATACCTGTGACTTTCCGTGCAAATATTTTACAACAAAAAAATGCCGTTTGTTGATTAAATTCTTTAAATTTAAATAATCCTTTAACAATATAAATTGGAGAAACTCAAGTTTGTGGTTGTCATTTTTCTGGAAATGCCCATATGATGTTTGTATGGGAGGCAAAGGGGTATTTTGATGTGTTTTTGTTGTGACAATTCGTGTATAAACAGAAGGGCAACCAGCATAAGCTTCCCAAAGTTGATTTATTTTTTTTTATCATTCACTCGTCTGTCTCAATCTTGATTTTAATTTTTCATATAATGTAGTATTTGCCTTGACCACACTTCACATCGTGGCTACGTAAACGGCTGTCCACAGTGTCCAAAATATTATGCGCTTAGCGGTAATAACAGCTTTTATCAAATTAAGAAATGCAATTCAATATTCTGCGTCTATACTAAAAGTTTTTTTTTAATTAGAGTTTTTAGAGTTGGTTTATTTATTTTATCTAAATATCTAAATTAGTCAAGAAAGGAGATTCGAGTTAGTGAATAAAAACTAATTCTAAATATTAGCAAATGGGAAATAATGGCAAAACGCACTCATCTGTCTTAATCTTATCGGTGCCCGACCACATCTCGCCAAGCAAGTTAAAGAAAAGAAAAACAAAAATAATAATAATACAAAATCTATAGGTAGGATCTAGCTAAATTATTAATAATTATAATTTACCAATTATACCATTTTAAATAGCTAAGAAATATTTTAGTAAGATATATCATTTTTAATTTTATTCTTGTTAGAATAAATTTGTATTGTATCATTTCCTCTTGACTAGTGGTAGAAATATTTAGCACGAATAATAAATAAATTATTTCAGATTTGCCCGCCAACGGCTTGTATTTCCTGGTATATGAATATATTCAGGACGGGGCTAAAAGTAAATCATCGACTGGACAAATTAACACAGCCTCAACTATTTTTGCTGGTGGAGTTGCCGGAATGGCCTACTGGATTTTGGGAATGCCAGCAGACGTTTTAAAAAGTCGTTTGCAATCAGGTGAGAGTAATATTATACATTTATATTAAGTCAATAATAAAACCCTTGTGCCGTTTTAGCACCAGAGGGAACATACAAACATGGAATTCGCAGCGTGTTCAAGGATTTGATTATCAAGGATGGTCCACTAGCTTTATATCGTGGTGTTACGCCAATAATGATCCGCGCATTCCCCGCCAATGCTGCTTGTTTCTTTGGCATTGAGCTAGCAAACAATTTTTTTCGTGTTGTAGCTCCATCATTTTAATTAGAAAAAGTGTTATTTTTTCGGATCTGTAATGTGATTAAAGTGCTTTATTTATGTGATAAAGTGATTTTAAATAAATAAATAAAAATATCAACTGCTTGTGTCCTATGCGAATAAACAGTGGGGTGGGGCGGGGACCTTTTTTTGAATGGATCTGGAGTGGTTTACGTGGTTTCGAAGTCCTTGAGGATCGAGGCGCATTTCGCGAAGGCGAGCAGTTCTCCTGGCGTTCTCTTTGAGGCCTCTCCTAGCGAGGCTAGCATTGGGGCGCCTAAGTACCTTATTCTCGCCCGTGTCAAGGCCGGGCACTTGCAGATGAGATGCCCCAAGGTTTCGGTCGCCTCGAATTCATCACATTTCCTGCAGTTACCGTTGCCGGTGATGCCCAGCTTGACTGCATGTGCCGCAGCCAGGCAGTGGCCTCAGAGTATTCCCACTAGTAATCTGCAGTCCTTCCTTGGGAGGTGCAGCACGTAGCGGCTGAGTTTTTCGTTGCGCTCTCTGCACATAATTTTCAATATTTTGCAGGTTCCGGAGTTCCTTCTCCATCTGGTTCGCGCGTGCGTCTGTCTGACTCTCTAGCTCGCTTTGGAGCGTTCATATCCGACTCGTTCCTTTGCAAGTACATCTGCCGTCGAAGCCATGGTGGCTGGGCACCCAATAGGTCCGCACTGACGTTGTCGTACATTTTTGGAGCAGACCTGCGGCGATTGCATGGATCTGATCGCGGCTTGACTATCTACGAACATGTTTACCGCCTCACGTGGGCGGTCTATTCTCTGCGCAAGCGCTGCCGTCTTCCTGATGGCGAAGACTTTCGCTTGAAATATGCTGCATTGGCTTGGTAGCTTACACGACAGCCTTATCTCAGGGTCTGTGCAGTATATGCACGATTCTACTCCTCCTTCCATCTTGGAGCGGTCGGTGTAAATGTTAAGGTGTCGAGTGTGGTCCTGAGCCGTTTTCCAGTCTTCCGCTCCCATGAGTGTTGTTGTTTTGACATCCGGGCAGGTTCTGAGTATCATGTAATCAGATGAACTGCTCATGTCTCTACCAATTGAACTGTGCCCGACATATTTCCTGCTGCTACTAGGCGTTGTGCGGCCTTTCCGAGTATGACTTCGAGCGCTTTTGTAGGGGTTGACCTCAGCGCCCCTGATATACAGATCAGTGCCTGCGCCGGGTTCTTTCCATAATCTTAATGTGTGTTTACTTTTCCGTGGCTTGCCACCACACGAAGACTCAATACAGCAGTGTCGGTCGCACCACCGATATGCACCGATATATGCATCAGAGTAAGTGAGAGACCTCATGTGCTGCTAAGCATTTTTTGGATGCATAAAGCGCTATGGCGGCCTTTTTCACCGCTTTTAATAAATTGGGTTTCCATGCCAGCTTGCTGTCTACGACAGTGCCGAGATATTTGACTTGTGTTTTCGGGGTCAGCCTGGTTGCATGATCGAGCTGATGGTCGATGGACATACACCCGTGATAATTATGCTTATGTCATCCGCATAGGCTGTTATCTTTGGGGCTTTCCTCTCGAATCTCTTGATCAGGTCGTCGACCATGTTCCATAGGAGGGGCGATAGGACTCCACCTTGTGGTGTGCCCCTGTGCGCTCCCTTCACCATGGCGGCAGTGCCACAATCAGATTGTTAACGCCAGCAACTTAGCAGGTTACGTACCCAGATGTTGATGGCGGTGTGCGTTCCAGATGCCTCCAGGCGGCCCGAATATGTCCACAAAAGCTCCAAGGGATTTCATCGTATACATTGTGACCAAAAAGATTCCGGAAAAGTGTAGAAAGTATAATAAAAACGTTACAGCATTAGAATATCAGATGACTTCATTAGTACAGGGTAATCAAACCACTGCAGATTTCTACCAACAGGTCTATACCCACTTGTCCGTTATCGTAAATAAAATTTCATTCGCCAAATCTTACAGAGACAAGGCACTAGATACATTTATTAGAGGTCTTAACGGCGACCTACCCGGCCTTACCAAACAAATTCGTACAACAACCTTTTAACATAGCTAGATAAGCATTTATTCCACAATTAGCTCATGTTCCATTTTTCAAAACAGCAAATGCAATTTGCTGGACAGAACCAACAATATGCTGGCAACCAAGCATTACAACCCCCAAGTCCGTCGGTTGCAAAGCCACAGCCTAGACCAGAACCTATGGATATAGATCAGCGGTCGGCGCGTCGCAACCACATGTGGTTGGAAGAGCCTCTGCCGGCAGCGCTGCCAGGACACAGACAGCTCAAAGCATCAGTTACATTGGTCTGGCTAAATCTAGCCACTTTTAGCGGAAAATAGCTATTTTTATAGTAAGAGCTATTGATTTTGCATAGAAAACCAAATGCTAGCTATATTATTATATAGTTATATTATCATATCTGGACATAGAAGTCGTTTATTCACTCACACATATGCACTTTTGGATTGCAATTGTGATAGTGCCGACCACTGATATAGATAGAAGTCTACAGACAAATCAAGTTAATTACATGAACAGACCCAATAATGGAATGCAGGGTAAACGACCACCACCTCAAATGACAAGTGGACTGGGAGACAAAAGACAGAGAAATTTCCACCTAAACACCGACCCAGAACATAATACAAAAAATACTGACCAATTGACGGAAACTGACGAGCAGCAGTCTCTGAATATTACGCAGAAGTTTTAGATTTCGAACAAGAAACAGGCGAAACAGAATACACTGGCCTTCATTTTTTAGAGTAGGAACCTCTTCATTACCCTATTTCCAATGTAAAACTGGAGATGGAGTGATGATTCAAATTTTAATAGATACTGGCTCTAATAAAAATTATATCCAACCGCGTCTAGTAAAAAAAAACAATCGAGAAAAAAAAACCTTTTTATGTAGACTCCGACGCAGGAGCCGTGCATATCACACACCATACAATCGCCAATCCATTCTACTTAAAATATACATTTGTTAAATTTGTTGTACTACCTTCTTTAGAAACTTTCGATGCTATTATTGGAAATTATACACTTCGCGAAATTAACGCTCAAATCAACATGCAGGAAGGTTATATTTCAATTAAAAACAAACTTCGAATTAAAATAAAACAAAAAACTTAATCTGAAGTCAACAAGCTAAATATTCGGGTAGAGCATACAACTGAAATAGAAAAGAAAAATTTAAAGATTATTTGCTCAAGATTTCCTAATCTCTTTGGCGACCCGGACGAAAAATTGACATACACTACCAAGGTAGAAGCCACTAAAAGAAGTACAAACGAAATTCCAATTTACTCGAGGCACTATCCATACCCAGAAGCACTCAGACCATGGATGCTTCCGGACAGAAACAAGTAAGAAAGCTACAGTCGAGTGAGCTCGACTGTGAGATACCCGCTACCCATACTTAAACCAGAAAAGCGTCGGGACGCCAGAAAAAACAGTTAATACAATTTTGAACATAACGGACAAATGCAAATGTAAGTGTAATATAATCACATGCATACAAAAATACATACACGTGTATCTATGTGTGTAAAAACGCGTTATTATTGCATTTAAGCGGCTAATAATTTTTACCATTTATTAAAATTGCTACTCGAATATCTTATAAGATTCTTTTCCGAACACAACCAAGAACGGATAAGAATATTTAGTTGGTTTAATTGGTCAACCAAATGAGGCATGCTGCCAGCAGCCGTTTGTGGCCATACAAAATTATTTCTTTACTAACTTCGACAATTTTTATTTGATCGCAACCAAATTTTCAGGGATCACACAGACTATAATTCTTAATATACATACGCTTTTTTATGATTTGCGGGGGCGGAAGTGGGCGTGGCAAAAATTTGAAATAAACTTGATCTGCGTGCAAGCATAAGAAATACTGTCGAAAAAAAATTAGAGCTCTATCTCTTATAGTCTCTGAGATCCAGTGTTTCATACGGACAGACGGACAGACAGACAGACAGACAGACAGACAGACAGACGGACATGGCTAGATCGACTCGGCTGTTGATCCTGATCAAGAATATATATACTTTATAGGGTCGGAAATGCTTCCTTCTACCTGTTACATACATTTCCTGCCGGCACAAAGCTATAATACCCTTCTACCCTATGGGTAGCGGGTATAAAAACATAGAATGGTAATTGACTTTAGGAAACTTAACTTGGTGATTATTCCAGACAGATACCCTATACCAGACATTAACAACGTACTGGCACAAGTCGGACAAAATAAATATTTTTCTGTTTTAGACCTTAAAACTGGATTTCAATAAATCCCTCTCAGAGAATCAGACATCGAAAAAACTGCCCGATAGTAGAGATTTCGAGATAATTCAAGAAAAAATAAATTCAGCATTAACTAACAACAACAATCAAGCTATTTTAAATAGACTTATCATAGAAAAAATAAATAATGTCACCCACGCCAATACAAATTTAGGAAATAGCTTAAAAGCACAAGCACAACACTAATGTTTCAAATTATAATGCTTAAAGAAGAAATTGTCAATTTAAACCACGCAATACAATGGGCAAAGGCAGACATAAGTTATACACAGATGTTAGTAGAGGACGAGGTTAATGAAGTTATAAAAACATTAGATCAAGACCAGTTGTCATACACTAACTTTGAATAAGCCATGAAAATAGCAGAAGTAAGCGTAGCAAGCAACGGGCCAGCACTTACTTATATCATTAAAATTCCTATTACCGACACTAATCTTTGTGAAGAACTTTTAATCAAGCCAATTAAAATTGGTCAATATGCTAATAAAATTCAAACCGAAAATATTTATCTATGTAAAGAAAACCTTTTTGCAAAAGTTTCAAAATGTGCTAGTTATAATGAAATAACCATTTGTGAACATAAAGATATGATAGACATAAGTAATTCCACTTGCCTACCAAATTTATTGAAAAGTCGCCCTGCCACCTGCACTCGGGTCAACAACCAACACATTCGAGTAATCGATGAAATCGCACCCGGAGTCATTCTTCTCAACAAATTCTCCGGCAACGTAAGAATAAACGGGACAACCACAAGTCTCAGCGGAACCTTTCTTCTAAAATTCAGCAATGCTACAATACAAATTGAAAAAGAAAGGAAGCTAACTTCGGCTCACCGAAGTTTGTATACCCTTGCAGAATTTAAACCAAAAAATTCAAACCGAAATTCTGAAATAATAATTTGTTGCCAAATCTCAAATTTGATGGCAATGGTTTAAAACACGGCTAAGATATGGTTTTTTATTTTCCTGATTGTTCCTATGAAAGCTATAGGATATAGTTGTCCGATTTTCATGAAAGTAAAACCGAAATTCGGAAATAATATTGAATGACCAAATATCAAATTTGGTGACAATTCGTTGAAAACTGACAAAGTTATAATTTTTTCTTTTATTTTCCTGATTATTCCTATGGAAGCTTTAGGATATAGTCAGCCGATTTTTATGAAATTAAAGTCAAAATTCAGGAATAATAAAATATGGCTAAATATCAAATTTGGTGAAAATATGTTGAAAACTGACAAAGTTATGGTTTTTTCTTTTATTTTCCTGATTGTTCCTATGGAAGCTATAGGATATAGTCAGCCGATTTTTATGAAATTAAAACCGAAATTCGAAAATAATATTAAATGGGCAAATATCAAATTTGGTGAAAATTGGTTGAAAACTGACAAAGTTTTAATTTTTTTTCGTAGATTTTTCCGATTGTTCTAATGGTCCGATCCTGCCCGTTCTGACATATGTACGAGTGAGAGTATATAGAAGCCTAACTGCAAAGTTTCATTCAGATAGCTTTAAAACTGAGGGACTAGTTTGCGTAGAAACGGACAGACGGACAGACGGACATGGCGAGATCGACTCGGCTGTTGATCCTGATCTAGAATATATATACTTTATAGGGTCGGAGATGCCTCCTTCACTGCGTTGCAAACTTTTGACTGAAACTAATATACCCTACAAGGGTATAAAAACAGACATTCACAAACAGACATTCACAATCCTCCAAACGTAGATGACTATAGACAAAATAGAGGAACAGCTATCACTAGAATTAGTGAAAGAACTACATTTAAACTACCCCAAGGCTATGGAATTATTGAAAAAAACATCCCATATAGCTGACTTCTTAATAAATTTTTTAATAATCATCGGACTCGTAAAAAAAGCGAGCCGCTTCTGGATTAAACGGGTCAGAACACTGCAAATCAACAAAATAGCTTCAAAAAAAAAAAACCAACGACCGCATCGAGCGTGGACACTAGATTTCCGAAAAAATATTTTTTTAATAAAAACACAACACAGAGTGTTTAACTTATAAATATATAACTCTATATATATGTATATACGATGGCGAACATATCAATATTCAAATTGCTATTAAACTGTCTTCTGACCAAAGTCTGAATTGTTTTTATCATTAAATTGCCAACAATAAATTTTATTTAAGAATACATTTTCAAACGTTTTTTCTGACTACTTCTCAAGTAATGACAAAAATAATACTAAATGGATCGCGAACCAAAAAAACAAACAGTAGGTGAAGAAATGAAAAAAAAAAAAAAAACAGTTAGCCAATCGATTGATTATTTCTCTTTATTTTTTTTGAGTTTATCTTTCGTACAACTATATTAAGACAATAATGTATGGAAACGACTAATATATGTCGGAGATGTATAAGAAGCAAAATGTAAATTAGACTGTAGGCATTAAAAACGAGAAACAATATAGAACAAAAGAAACTAAGCAATAAGTTACATCTGGTTCCTTTTACTTGCATGATTGGAGAGAGCGAGGATTGAGAACGAGAAAGTGTCGTCTCAACCGAGTGTGGCGCGGTCAAGTGGTGGTTGTCTCTGAGAGAGAGAGAAAGCAAAAAGAAATGGACAATAGAATGTGGCGAGCATGACCATATATGGTAATATCGTGGTGGCAAAGGAATAGACAATTGAATGTAGCGAGACTGCATGTCATCTGTCAGGAGAAAAAAAAGAAAGGGGCAATCAGCTCTGGGATTGCTAACGTAGAGGACGTACACAAA
Organism: Drosophila anomelani; assembly: GCA_035045905.1. Lineage (NCBI taxonomy): Eukaryota > Metazoa > Arthropoda > Insecta > Diptera > Drosophilidae > Drosophila > Drosophila anomelani. The sequence goes on from JAWNOO010000163.1 coordinate 26,322, forward strand.
TGCAAGAAGAGGACCAGCAAACCACTCTGCCCCTGACATCAGAAGTGGGATCGGCTCAAGCCCAGCGTGATAGTGAATGGCGAGCTCTGTTACAAGCGCAAAATCTACGATTCATCGAAATACTAAAAACGATGCAACAGCCCGGTTCAACAAAAACGAGTGTAAAATCGGTCAAACTACCAAAGTTCAATCCAGATGCACCTGAAGCTGACGCCAGCGCGTGGCGTAAGACTGCAGACATGATTTTCACGGAGCATCCCCTAGGGCAGTGCGCTTGTGATGTCGCTGAGCGGAGCAGTAAAAGGGAGCGCTCCCCAATGGCTGGCACAAATCAGCTATGCTGGCATAACCTGGACAAGATTTCAAGAATTATTTGATCTTCGCTACGACGACTATGAGACGCCGGTTGCCGTCTTGTTAAACATTCTCAACGGACGGCCAAAAGCGGGCGAGTGCTTGTCAGCGTATGGTAGCCGGTTAGTGACGTCTCTTTTGAAAAAACGGAAGTCGATGGATATCGATAGATACTAGATTGCAGCGTCTACTATTCACCACCAGTATTACAAACAGAAGTAACTACAGCAGCAGTTGATGGCGTATGCTTACGGCAAGCGAAGTGAGCATCTGGCTTCGGATCATTCCATCGGCCCCGACAAGAAGAGATTTAAGGCTCAAACATCAATGAAGTGCCATTACTGTGGAAATTCCGGACACAAGATGCTAGAATGCTGCAAGAGGAAGGCAGAAGAATCAAAACCAAGTCAACCGTTTGGAAAACTACTGGCGGGACGAGACAGGACTGGAGTAACTTGCTTCAAATGTGGAATCGTCGGTCATATTGCATCCGCATGTATGAAGGGAACAGCAGCATCGAGTAGCAGTATGAACGAGAAACGAATGGACGTTTGTGCAGTGTTGGAGCCCAAAGGAATTTTATAAAAATTTGGTGAGGCCTTTCCATTCTTTTTCGACTCGGGTGCCGAGTGCTCCTTGATAAAGGCAAAACTAGCAGACAAATTTGCCGGGAAAAGAATTAATAATATAGTCGTTCTAAAAGGAATTGGTGCAAACACTGTACACTGTAATTTACAAATACTCTCCGCCATATAAATTTGTCAATTTAATTTGGAAGTCATGTTTAATGTAGTTGAGGACGAGTATTTGAAGCATGACATAATGATTGGTCGTGAAATCTTAGGACTTGGCTTTGGTATAACGATTTTCAAAACTAAACGAGTTAATATAATATCTGATGAAACTATTGTAAATTATGATAAGCTTATTGACGAAAACTATGGTTTAAGTGAGAATGACAAGTGTAAATTGAAAAACATTCTTGATCCATACACAGAAAATTTTATTATTGGAATACCGAGCAGGCAGGTAACGACTGGAGAAATTAGAAATTCGTTTATTGGATGCCAACAAGACTGTGCAGACCCGCCCATATCGACTTGGCGTAGATGAAAAAGAGTTAGTTAGAGATAATATCAAAGAAATGTTGATGGCAAATGTAATACGTCCAAGTAATTCTCCATTCGCGAGCCCAATTTTGTTAGTGAAAAAGAAAGATGGCAGTGATCGTTTGTGCATAGATTATAGAGACCTAAATGCAAATACAGTGGCTGATAGATATCCTTTGCCTCTAATATCAGATCAAATAAACAGACTGCTTGGGAGTAAATACTTCTCTTGCTCAGATTTGGCTAGTGGGTTTTATCAGATTCCAATAGATGCAGGATCTATAGAGCGAACCGCTTTCGTAATCCCTGAGGGTCAATACGAGTTTCTATCTATGCCATTTGGCCTAAAGAATGCCTCTTCGATTTTTCAGCGGGCTATAGCGCGAGCTCTAGGTGACTTGGCGTACTCCTATGCAATTTTTTACATTGATGACGTAGTGATAGTAGCGAGGTCAAAAGGGGAAGCATTTGAAAGATTGACAGTCGTGCTAAATGCTCTTTCGGAAGAAGGATTTTCATTTAATATAAAAAAGTGCTCTTTTCTGAAAACTGAAATAGAATATCTTGGCTACTTGGTCAAGGACGGCAGAATTGAACCAAAACCAAAAAAAATGCAAGCTTTGGCTGGACTATCTCAACCAAATAATGTTTCACAATTGAGACAATTTATAGGATTAGCGTCGTACTTCCGTAAGTTTGTCCCACAGTTCTCTGAACAAATGAAACCGTTGTATCATTTGACTTCTAAAAGTAGTAGCTTCGTTTGGAAAGCAGAACATGAAGAAATACGTTAGAAGATTATCTCAGTATTAACTCATGATCCGGTTTTAATTATCTTTGATCCGCAATACCCTATAAAGCTGCATACAGATGCAAGTGCAAGTGATTATGGTGTCATACTCATGCATAAAATAGACGGTAAGCCAAGAGTAATCGAATATTTTAGCAAGTGTACATCGCCCCTCAGATTCTAGGTATCATTCCTATGAACTAGAGACCCTCGCAGTATACAACGCCATAAAAAGTTTCCGCCATTACCTTCACGGTCGAAAGTTTGTAGTATTTACAGATTGTAATTCATTGAGAGCAAGTCGAACCAAAATAGAACTAACGCCGAGAGTACACCGTTGGTGGGCATTTTTACAATCATTTGATTTCACTGTCCCGCAAAGGAAACCACATGGCGCATGTTGACTTTTTGTCTAGAAATCCGATTGTCACTGAATGTGAGACAGTGAATAGGATACCCGAGGTTCGCATCGACCTGACAGAGGTGACAGATAACTGGCTTTAAACTGAGCAGCAGCGTGATTCGAACTTAAAGGGAATTAGAACCCAGTTGAATGATGGAGAGTTGCAGGAGAGTCTAGCAAAGACGTATGAGTTAAGAGCAGGAATTCTTTATCGGAAAATTCAGAGAAATGGAAAGACACGCTGTCTACCTGCAATCCCAAGAGCCTTTAGGTGGTCTGTAGTAAATCATGTCCATAAAGCAATAATGCATTTGGGGTGGCAGAAAACTTTAGACAAAGTTTATGAACAATATTGGTTCGAGCACATGTCCAAGTACGTACGAAAATTCGTAGAGAACTGCATAACATACAAACTAGCAAAGTCTTCATCAGGGAAAATTCAAATGGAATTGGAAGTTGAGATACCTTGACATACTGTGCATATTGACATTAGTGGAAAGCTGAGTGGTAAAAATGATGCCAAGGACTGTCATAGTACAAATAGACGCATTTCCTAAATTTGTTCACTTATATCATACTTTTCGCTTAGATGCAGAAAACTGTATTAAGGCCATAAAATCAACAATATCTCTTTTTGGCGTACCTAACCGTATTATAGCAGATCAAGGTAGGAGTTACATTTGATAGCAACAGGTGAAAGTAGGGCCAATGGACAAGTTGAAAGGGTCATGAGCACGATGAAGAGTATGTTGACAGCGGTAGAGATAATTGAACGTTCATGGCAGGACAGGTACAGTTAGCTATGAATTGTACAACGAACAGGGTGACAAAGTATAGCCCATTAGAATTATTGATTGAAAGAGAGGCCAGGCCAATGGGCTTATTGCCAATAAATGAAGAAACTAAAATAGATTGTAAGCAAGCGAGGGCTCAGGCCAATGAAAATATAGAAACTAATGCGAAATATAAAAAAAATCGAGTTGAAAAGAATAAGGCCAAGATTGTAAAATTCAAGGTTGGGGATCATGTCTTGCCTAGAAGTGAAGAGCGGCATCAGACCAAGTTGGATCCTAAGTTCAAAGGACCTTTTGTGGTTGCCGAGTTGTTGGAAGGTGATCGATACCTGTTAAAATCGTTGACTAGCAAGCGAACTTATAAGTATGCACACGAGAGTTTCAGAAGGCTGCCGGACGAGCAGATCTCCGATGAGACTTATGAGAAAAGTGACAGTGATGAAAAGGACACTCGTCCTGAGACATCAAACACAGGGGCTAGAGCTGATCAACAATAGTCATGCCTAGTATGGATGATGGGTAGATCGTGGCACTAAAGGTGCAAAGCGTCGCGAGAGGCGGCAAAAGCCTGTACCTGTGGTTTGATAACGAGGATAGCCAAATGGGCGGGTTTGCGCAGAAGAGTACGAGCTACTGAGAGAGAGTTATACCAGGTCAAGCCGAAGTTCATGGCGTGTGGCGCGGTTGACAGGTGTGACAAGTTTGAAATGACACATTGTATAATGTGAAAAAATGAGATGGCCTGCGAAACCGACATTTGATGACGCAATTTATAAAGTTGTGTGTAGACTATTTGTACGATAAGAATGATGTTTGAAAGCAAAAACAAGAAAGGAAGCTAACTTCGGCTCACCGAAGTTTGTATACCCTTGCAGAGTTTAAACAAAAAATTAAAAACGAAATTCTGAAATAATAATTTGTTGCCAAATCTCAAATTTGATGGCAATGGTTTGAAACACGACTAAGCTATGGTTTTTTTTATTTTCCTGATTGTTCCTATGAAAGCTATAGGATATAGTCAGCCGATTTTCATGAAATTAAAATCAAAATTCAGAAATACTAAAATATGGCTAAATATCAAATTTGGTGAAAATATGTTGAAATCTGACAAAGTTATGGTTTTTTCTTTTATTTTCCTGATTGTTTCTATGGAAGCTATAGGATATAGTCAGCCGATTTTCATGAAATTAAAACCGAAATTCGGAAATAATACTAAATGGGCAAATATCAAATTTGGTGAAAATTAGTTGAAAACCGACAAAGTTATAATTTTTTTTCGTAGATTTTTCCGATTGTTCCTATGGCAGCTATATGATATAGTCGTCCAATCCGGCCCGTTCCGACACATGTACGAGTGAAAGTATATAGAAGCCTAACTGCAAAGATTCATTCAGATAGCTTTAAAACTGAGGGACTAGTTTGCGTAGAAACGGACAGACGGACATGGCTAGATCGACTCGGCTGTTGATCCTGATCAAGAATATATATACTTTATAGGGTCGGAGATGCCTCCTTCACTGCGTTGCAAACTTTTGACTGAAACTAATATACCCTGCAAGGGTATAATAAAGCAAGAATGATACCGACCTAGTGTTACAGTAGGCACACTAGGACGTGTGAAAGTCAGAACGGCCGTACCGGAGATGTATAAGAAGAAACAAAATGTAAATTAGACTGTAGGCATTAAAAACGAGAAACAATATAGAACAAAAGCAAAGACTCCAAAACGCAAGAAGAGGACCAGCAAACCACTCTGCCCCTGACATATTTCATAAATATTAAGGAAAAGCAAAAAGTTGCGAACAGATAAAAAATCATACCTGTGACTTTCCGTGCAAATATTTTACAACAAAAAAATGCCGTTTATTCTTCAAATTTAAATTCTTCAAATTTAAACAATCCTTTAACAATATAAATTGGAGAAACTCAAGTTTGTGGTTGTAATTTTTCTGGAAATGCACATATGATGTTTTTATGGGAGGCAAAGGGGTATTTTGATGTGTTTTTGTTGTGACAATTCGTGTATAAGTAGAACATAAGCATAAGCTTCCCAAAGTTGATTTCTGTTTTTTTATTATTTTTTTTTTAATTAGAGTTTTTAGAGTTGGTTTATTTATTTTATCTAAATATCTAAAATAGTCAAGAAAGGAGATTCGAGCTAGTGAATAAAAACTAATTCTAAATATTAGCAAATGGGAAATAATGGCAAAACGCACTCATCTGTCTTAATCTTATCGGTGCCCGACCACATCTCGCCAAGCAAGTTAAAGAAAAGAAAAAAATAATAATAATAATACAAAATCTATAGGTAGGTTCTAGCTAAAGTATTAATAATTATAATTTACCAATTAAACCATTTTAAGTAGCTAAGAAATATGTTAGTAAGAAATATAATTTTTTATTTTATTTTTGTTAGAATAAATTTGTATTTCATTTCCTCTTGACTTGTGGTAGAAATATTTAGCACGAATAATAAATAAATTATTTCAGATTTGCCCGCGAACGGCTTGTATTTCCTGGTATATGAATATATTCAGGACGGGGCTAAAAGTAAATCATCGACTGGACAAATTAACACAGCCTCAACTATTTTTGCTGGTGGAGTTGCCGGAATGGCCAACTGGATTTTGGGAATGCCAGCAGATGTTTTAAAAAGTCGTTTGCAATCAGGTGAGAGTAATATTATACATTTATATTAAGTCAATAATAAAACCCTTGTGCCGTTTTAGCACCAGAGGGAACATACAAACATGGAATTCGCAGCGTGTTCAAGGATTTGATTATCAGGGATGGTCCACTAGCTTTCATATTTTCAATATTTTGCAGGTTCCGGAGTTCTTTCTCCATCTGGTTCGCGCGTGCGTCTGTCTGACTCTCTAGCTTGATTTGGAGCATTCATATCCGACGCCTTCCTTTGCAAGTACATATGCGGTCTCGTTGCCATCGAAGCCATGGTGGCTGGGAACCCAATAGATCCGCACTGACGTTGTCGTGCTTAGGGTATCTAGTGCTTGACTGCTTGCCAGTACATTTTTGGAGCAGACCTCCGGTAATTGCATGGATCTGATCGCGGCTTGACTGTCTACGAAGATGTTTACTGCCTCACGTGGGCGGTCTATTCTCTGCGCAAGCTCTGCCGCCTTCCTGATGGCGAAGACTTTCGCTTGAAATATGCTGCATTGGCTTGGTAGCTTATACGACAGCCTTATCTCAGGGTCTTTGCAGTATATGCCCGCTCCTAGTCCTCCTTCCATCTTGGAGCCGTCAGTGTATATGGTGAAGTATTGAGAATGGTCATGAGCTGTTTTCCAGTCTTCCGGTCCCATGAGTGTTGTTATTTTTGCATCCGGGCAGGTTTTGGGTATCATATAGTCAGACAAGCTGCACATATCTCTACCAATTGAACTGTGCCCGAATCCTTGTGTGCGACATATGTATTTCCTGCTGCTACTAGGCGTTGTGCGGCCTTTCCTGCAGTCAGCTGAGCGTGCATGTCTAGAGGATCAATTCTTAGTATGACTTCGAAGACCCCTGATATACAGAGCAGTGCCTGCTGCTGTGTTCTTTCCATAAGCTACGTGTATGTTTTCTTTTCCGAGGCTTGCCACCACACGAAGACTCGATACAGCAGTGTCGGACGCACCACCGATATGTAGATCCAATGCATCAGAGTAGGTGAGAAACCCCATGTGCTGCTAAGTATCTTTTGGATGCATAAAGCGCTATGGTGGCTTTTTTCACCCTTTTTAGTACATTGGGTTTCCATGCCAGCTTGCTGTCTACGACAGTGCCGAGATATTTGACTTGTGTTTTCGGGGTCAGCCTGGTTGTATGATCGAGCTGATGGTCGATGGACATACACCCGTGATCCCTTCATCATGGTGGCAGTGCCCCAATCAGATTGTTAACGTCTGCAACTTAGCAGGTTACGTACCCAGATGGCGGTGTGCGTTCCAGTTGCCTCTAGGCGGCCCATTATTGCGTCTGTACTGACGTTGTTGAAGTCCCCGGATTTGTCCACGCTCCGAGGGAGCGTATTTATTGTGACCAAAAAGATTCCGGAAGATTTTCGGAAGTGATTCCTTTTTTTGTTAGGTTGGTAGAACTGTCTGTAATAAGATAGTGGAGTTTATTGACGATGGCATCTTGTTCCTGACGAACTTTAATGGAACGATTGCGACGGATTCTGAGAAACGCCATGTGCTGGTATCGTTTATTGTCCAGTATGATAACGAGAATATTCATATTGGAAATGTATCCCATAGCAGCTACCTGTACGCTTGTGATGGCCATGCGTGCTGTACCTAGCGAAGTAAACGCCACTGGCTATCAGGTTTCATTAAAATATGTTCATGATTTTAGCCGAGTGAACTTGAAGAAGCTCTCAATATCTAATAATTTTTTACTTTCAATCCTAATAGAAGCGGCGATGATCCTTATTGTCGCTTTTTTGCTGTACATTTTATGGAAGAAAATAACGTCGCACCAAGGCATCGCCGAGCTGGAGTCCCAAACCCGAAGAGCCACTGATCTGCGGGACGTTGATTTTCGAAGGGGGAAGAGTTAACAGTGGAGCACCGACTATCCAGCTCCACACTTCTTAGTTCTAGTTCTAGTTTTTTAGTTATATGTATGCCTATCGAAGCTCCGACTTCTAATTTTGAGCTTCCTGGTTATTTTTCGTTCACGACGTGGAATTTTCCTCTGGGCCTTCTTTCACCTCCTAGAATCTTTTTGCGGCAGAAGAAGTGCTAACAGTGGTTAGGATGCATTGGGATCGTAGTCGCAGGACTCACCCGACGAGGCATGGCTCCTGCGGCACGCGGTGGGCACCTCTGTGTTCCACTGTTCCGGCGAGAGGGGCGTTGGCTAGGGGTAAGAGGGGATCTTTTCTTTTCCGAAATTTTGTAACATGTCAGCTGATCACTCGATCTACTGCTGTCCAGCGTTGTGCAACAAATGTACCGCACGGGTCTGGCAGCGCTGCAATAGTGGGTACATGCTACTTATGCACATTAGAGCCATCCTCGGCGTAATCCCTGCACTGCCACAGAAGCTCCAGGCTATGAACCAAAGATCGCTGCAAAATGTGCGCCCATTGGGCGGCTGCATAGTCTGCGCCTGAGCCACAGTGGCCGGCAGCTACAGTAACACGGCAGAAGGCAGAAAGGCCGGGTAGCTCAGACTGACCCGTGTTGGAGACTCAGCCGGCTCAGTCGTAGTCTCAGCCGGCGTCTCGCAGGGCTCTGTGATGAGACCCCTGCTCTGGAACATCATGTACGATGGTGTCCTATGGCTCTCGATGCCCAGCGCTCGCCTAACTGAGCAACGCGAGCCTTCATGTACATGAAAAAGGCAAAAACATCCGCTACAGACCTAATGGGGGATGTAAAACGCCGATCAATCTCCGAAATCGACGATAATTCATTTATTTAGAAAAATGGCAAATAACTGCCATGAAAGGCCGTGCCCTCTGACCGAAGCAGGGAGTGTTTTTTAAAGATGTGCTCCGACTCACATCAGTTAGTCAGAGGTAAGGATAGGTAACGCAGAATATAATTTGAATTAAAATCTAAGGACATCTCAACACGTAACAAATGGTAGTACTCATTATACAAAGAACACAAAACACGAAAAGGCTCATGCATTTCGAGGTTTTTCCTGCAGACCTCCAGGGCAATGGGTCGAAAGTGACGGGAAGGCCTTGTAGGAACCGAGAGCCTTATAAGGTTCAAAAGGTACTTCGAGGAAATGTGACCATGTATGAGTTTGGGTAAGAACATTATTCCATGGCAGGTCCGACGGTCCTTAGCGTAGGCAGGCCTAAAAGCCGCAGTCTGTCTAAGTAGGAAGGCAGATGACGATGAGGATCCCAGTTTAAACTACGAAGAGAAAACAAGAGTAATTGTTTCTGTACCGATTCTATAAGATCCTGATACTTCGCGTACTGGGGTGACCACACACAAGAGCAGTATTCCAGAATGGGACGAGACAAAAAGGAGTTTGGTGGTGTAGGGATCATCAAACTCCTTGGACCAGGGCTTAACAAACGTCTGTGACTGAATAGATGCGTTCAAGAACAGCAGTCTCTAGGGAATAATTGGCATGGAAACAGTTTTTCTGAAAAAAAGACATGATTTCCATTTCGAGTTACTAAGAAACAACAGATTTTTGATGCACCAAGTTTGCATGTTGTTCAGGTCAGTTCGTAGAAGCATATGAGACTCAGAGTTAGTCAGAGGCAAGCATAGTTTTAAGTCATCAGCGTACATCATTATCTGAGAATGAGCAACTACATTAGCAAGTCGTTGATGAAAATAACAAAAAGAAGAGGTCCGAGATGGCTCCCTTGCGGAACACCTGAAGTTACGTGAAGTTACTCTGTGAGTCCAGTTAGATAAATATATTGCAATCCAGTCAGTCAGCAAAGGAGGGGAGCCCAATAATGAAAGTTTTTTTTTAACAATAGCTAGTGATTCACCGAGTCAAACGCTTTGCTGAAATCTGTAAAGATAACGTCAGTCTGGGTATAGAGTTTAAAGGCGTTTTTTATAATAGCACAGAACTCAAGAAGGTTTGTTGTGTTAGATCTTTGTTTCATGAAACCATGCTGCGAGGAGGACATAAATGTGCTGCAGTTGAGCAGTAATCAGTGATTCAAAAAGCTTGGGAATCGCACTAAGTTTAGCAATACCTCTGTAGTTCTCGATATTTGACTTGCTACCCTTTTTATGAAGCGGAATTATAAAGGACACCTTCATACTATCGGGAAAAAACAACATATTAAGAGATAACTGAAAGAGCTTATACAAGGGACTACATAACGCATTAGCACAGTTTCTCAATACACAACTAGGCACAAGATCGGGACCAGAAGAGAAGGATGGCTTGAGAGATTTTAAACTACGAAGAACATCGTCCTCGCCGATTGTGGGCATAAAAATGCAGTTGGAGTGCGGAAGAGCATAATAATACAACGACGTTACATCAAAAGTAGTAGTAGAATACGTAGACTGGAAAAATTTTGCAAATAAGTTTGAAATATCATACTCAGAGGAAGCAGACTCAGTTTTGAGATGAAGACTGGACGGGAAGAGCTGTGATTTACGTTTAGAATTGACGAAAGCATAAAATTGCTTAGGATTCGTCTGAAACTCACTTCTGCACCGATTTAAGTGATTGTTGTAAGATTCGGAATTATGCGTCAAGAAATCGGATCGAGCTACTAAATATTTAGCTCGGTCGGCTTGAAGTCCGGTTTGGCTGAATTTTTTAAAGAGTCTGGACTTCACATTTTTTAGATACGAAAGACGACGGGAAAACCAGGGGGGTTTGTGTGAGCTAACAAAAGAGGGAAATGACGGGACGAATGTATCAAAACAGGAATATAAAATGTCATAGAAACGTTCAAACAGGTAAGAGGGATCGTCAGTATCATTTAAAAAGGTCCAGTCTATTGAGGATAAGTGATTATTCATATCAGTGAAATTGGCTTTGCGGAAGCAGGGAAAGGTAGCAGGCTCGGCAGGAGCACAAGGCAGTAATGGAGCCGAAGCCTCGAGAATTATCTCGATGGTAGGGTGGTAAGCATCTTCAGGACAAGAGAGAGGGTCAATTCTAGAGACATATGCATTGGCGAAGTCCGACACAAAAATAAGGTCTAAGATTTTATCACAGCAGTTTTTAATATTATTTAATTGTCCTAAAGAGAGGTCAATAAGTCCGTGAATGAAGTCGTGAGGGACAGAGGGAATGAGATTATTAGAGTCAGGTAAGGGGAACCAGGATATAGAAGGGAGGTTAAAGTCACCTAGAACAATGAACATTAGCACTAAGAGTAGAGTGGATGCTCTGAATTAAGGATGGGTGCTGAGAGTATAAATCAGAGTCAGACCTAGGTGAAATATACGAACCAGACACAAAAACAACATAATTGAAAACTTGAATGCGAACAGCAACAAATTCCAAAGTGCAGTCGAGGTCAATTATCGGAGCCAAGTTAGAGACAAGATTTGATTTAACGGCAATAAGAACACCGCCGATGCGTGACGGACGGTCACTCCTATAGACGACATAATTGCCTGCAAACAGTTCAGTATCACAGACAGAAGAGTTTAGCCACGTTTCAGTAAAGACAATAACGTCGGCATCAAAGGAAGCACTATTAACGTGCAGTTTGCTGAGCTTCCCCAGTAAACTACGAGCGTTCTGATAGTGGATGGAGAAAGAATCTATTAGTTTTTTGAAGGCAAAACTAGGGGAGTCTGAGGCGCATGAGTACGGGGATTATTTTTGTTAATAAATTCATGAACTATGGCATGTTCAGGCCAGACGGAAAGATCAAGAACCCTGTCCAAGAGACCATCAGAAAGTACAATTTTAAACGAAGATATATCGCGTCTTTGTTTAAAATTGAACTTTGAGACGACAAATTCGGTACGAGAAACATTCATCTTGCTGCTCAAGTGGGTCTTAACGTCGTTTTCGGAAGCACCAGGGTTCAGGCGGGAGACGAAGACAAACTTCCTGGGAGCAACGCCGGCAAGTGGCGCCGGTTTTCGCTGAGCAACTCCCGAGAGTGTAGAGTACTGTAATCCAGGAGTGGTGAAAGGGGACGAAGAAAGAGAGACCACCGGTATCACCAGATGAGCGTCTCTGTTACTGTCCACCACTGACAAATAAGAAGCGGCAGTACGCGACGTGGAAGGCTGATCAGCACTAACAGGCTGTCGATGCGAGCAGAGATGTCAGCAAATAAAGAGCCAAGATCCGCAGTTTTGGTTGGTCCAGGTGCTGTAGCCACTCGAGAATCTTCTGCCACATCCGAGGTGCTGTCCGTGGATAGGTTTCGCGGAACTGCATAAGGGGGCTCGCAGGGTCTGGAACTTGTAGAGAATAATTAGGGAGAGTGCTCAAGTTTATGTTAGGCGAATGATTTACCAGTTTCAGACTTTTGAAGTGGGACTCCACCGTCTGGAAACGACCGAAAAGCTCCTTGAAACCAGCCGCCAGAGACTGAAACTCAAGATGAGTTTGCCTCATAAACGTCCTCATATCGAATTTGATGTGTAGACAGCTTGGACACGTCCAATCCAATCCAGCGTGATCACGAAGGCGATCCGCTATACGTGGGCCAATATGCCCAAGATCGGCACAGCCTGGGTGGGCGATATTATCGCAGAGCCAACAAAAAACAGTGGCCTGCCGCGAGGAGATTTTTCGGCTACTTGGGCATTCAGTTTCACAGAAGAAATTATTAGCAATCATTCGTAAAAAAGCGTACGAATTAAAAATTAAAGGAATGATATTAAATTCGCACAACGAAGGAAACGATCAAAACAAAGATCGATCGAGAGCAAACACAGCTTTTATCTGAGCACCACAAAAGCAATATATTATTTGTATGTTCGCGGTATGCAGAAACGCTTGCACCAACAACAAAGTTGAACGGAGTGCAGCGGTAAGCGGTAAACGCACAGCGCACGAAAACAAGGGAAAGAATAGAAAAATAAAACCGAGTTTATTTTCGTAGATTAAAGTCACTGTCTTTATACGAAATGATCCGGATGTTTTCGGTAAATATAGAGCGCCGAAACACGCCAACTGTTTTCCAAAAATTTGGACTTTGAGGATCAAAAAATTACAAGAAAAACTTTGAATGAAGGGAGAGCAATGGGAAACACGACCGACTCAAAGCTTGACTCAAAGAGATGTTGCTGCGCTCGGATGACGAGACGCTGACTCCGTCGAGTTTGGGGGTAGTTCCAAGTCGAGCACTTCCCAAATGTCACAACCGATCACCAAAATCAAGGCCAAGGTCAGTGGGGAAACGACAAACCAAAGTCGTTTACCCACCAACAAAGAAAGGCGCAGGCAAACAAGGCTCTCTTCATTCTGGCGAAGATAGCCAAGAATGAGGAGGAGGGCAAAGCTGACCAGCGCGAAAGGAAGACAAAGCCCGTTTCCAGGCAGTGATCGAGAACTTTGAAAACTCGAGAACACCCGGAAGCATTCCTTCCTCCTCAAGCGAAGCGCAATCGCTCCCAGGAAGTTAGTGAGAGATCTCAGAAGAGAGCAAAGGATGCAAAGCGGCGATGACCCGATCAGCTGGCGAAATTAGACCACAAAGTGCGGTACGGGATCAGAAAGGCCAAGATAGAGGTCTTTCTGGCCGAACCGAACGAAGCCCTCGAAGACGATGATGATACCAACAGGGTGTTGGACGACCCGATCATCGACGACTTCACTCCAAACAGCTCCCACAGTAATTCCGACTGTCGTACAGATTAACCTGAAGCGGAGCTCCCACGCCTTAGCGAATCTGGCAGACCTTCTCCGAGAGAAGGACATCGACACCGGACCCATACCGTAATCATGGACCAGGGACGGACAGATCTCAGGTGTGGCGACTAAAGGATATACAACAATTTACATAAACTCGACAGGTAGGCCGGGGGCGGGTATAACAGTAAAAAACAGTATTAACGCCCGTCATCAGGTTGATGCATTGGGCCGAGGAAACTAAGACGACGCTCATCCTCGGGTGTGACGCCAACTCGAGGCACACACTGTGGGGAAGTAAGGAAACAAACGAGAGTCTCTTTTCGATAGTATTATATGTCGTGATATCACTATTTGTAATTGACAGGATAGACCAACCTTTATTTTTCCAAGCAGGAAAGAATTTCAAGCTCTCCAAATGGAGAATAGCGAATACAAGGTAGGAAACTGGAGGGTATCGACACACCACTCTTTTTCAGACCACATATTCTTTGAAATCTCGATACCGCCGCGCGAGACGACACCGAAACGCAACCCTCGCAACACAGACTGGAATAAATTTGGAAAAAGTGTACAGACAAACACAAAAAACAGGAGGATCAACGTTAGATCCAACCGAGACAAAATAGACAAAGAACCTCACAAATATCCTCAACAACGCTTACAAGAAGTCTGGGGACCGTACAAGGAAACACATAAAGAGTACTAAACGCGCTTACACGCAGCCAAGAACGAGTCTTGGAGCAAATACTGCGAATCGCTAGAAGGAATAAAAGACACGGCTAGGCTAAGTAAAATACTAGCAAGAGGGCAAGCAACTATAAACAGACCTGACGGCACAGGAACGACGTTAGCCGAAGAATCAGTAGATATCCTCCTGGGCACATACTTACCGGGAAATCTGAGAAAGAAAGAGGATTCCAACAGCAACAACTCGAAAAGATCGACACAAGGGAAAGAATCTACTGGGCGATAGACTCATTCGACAAATACAAGAGTCCAGGCCCGGATAGAATCAAACCAGCATGCTGCAAACGACATAGGAATACTTAGGGAACTGGTTGGAAGCAATTTGCCAAAAATGTATACAAGTCAAACACATACCTCTTCCATGAAAGGAAGCAAGAGTTTTTTTCTTACCTAAACCAGGAAGAAAAGCGCAACGGCAAGCCAAGAATCATAGGCCGATTAGCCTGACCTCATTCCTCCACATCAGAGGTAGAACGGAAGAAAACCTTTCAGAAGCGCAGCATGCGAACAGGAAAAGCAAATCCACAGACAGCGCTACACGAAGTAGTGCGAAATATAGAAAAACTCTGCTATTCAAAAACTAGACTTTGGCCACCTTCTTAGATATAGAAGGCGCGTTTAGCAACGTAAACGCGGACTCCATCCTAAGCTCCCTCAACAAATTAGGAGTTGAAGGGGGCATCAGAGCATGGATAGACGCAATGCTAAATAACAGGAAGATAACAGCCGAACTGAGTGACACTCATCACACGAGGTTTGTCAAGATGGGCACACCTCAAGGGCGAGTCCTATCTCCACTGCACTGGCTGATTAACATGGACGACATATTGAAAGAACTTAATACGAGCAAAGGAATTAATGTGGTAGCATATGCGGACGACATACTCCTACTCACTGCTGGACACTAACTAAAAGGCTACAGACTTGGCATTAATCCGAGCAAAATGGAACTTATGCTCTTTACGAAAAAATCAAAGATCCCCATGCTCACAAAACCACAGATAATGGTATAGAACTAGAATTATTATAAAAAGCTAAGTACTTGGGAAAGTACAAAACTTTTATTGAAAAACAACATCAGCGAACGAGTCAAGAAAGCGAGTATAGCATTTTACTCATGCAGAAAGATGTTTGGAAAAAACTTTGGCATACACCCCAAAATCATAATATGGCTCTACTTAGCGGTGGTGAGACCCATACTGACATACGGAGCAATAGTATTAAATAGATATAATAGAACACTTAATCAGGAACACAGCAGCCCAAAGCGTGGTATGACTGAAAGCAGGCAACAGCTAGAAGTACTACCATACTGGGCACTGTATGATACTCAATGATCATGTGGGAACAGACTATTTGACAACCGAACTACGATTCGGCAATGCATACACTACCATATACCCTACAAGGGAAGACTGGAGACGAGGGAGTGAATATGAACAAGACGAAGTATCCCTAGAAAACGAGCTGCGGGGTAGGGTCTAGAATCTTCGCCGCAGCAGGGGAGCAGAAGAGTCCTTCCACCTCCCAGCGTCAGCGACAGTATTCCAGGCAGAGGTTTTCGCAATTTTGAAAGCTGTCGAACTTTCAGATGATCGAGACCTCAAAAATACCAAAGTGAGGATATACTAAGACAGCCAAGCCATCAAATCTCTCGCAACAGCAAGGACAAATGCACGGAACAAATAGTATGGGTACCGGGACACAACGATATTCAAGTCAGAGGAAAGCTCTAATACATCACATATCCAAATCTCCCCGAACTCAGTCCAGACGAAAATCCTCGACCATTTCAAATTACTAGCCAGCAAAGAATGGACGACGATGACTGAGCACAGAAGATCAAAGCTATGCTAGCTACCCGTCTCTGGCGAGTGCCGGCCGTCTGTGGTGGGTGTAGAGATGCTCTTTAGGAAACGATTAGACCCCTTAGAGGTTTGCGAGTTAGTATGATCGATTTAGAGGCCTTTAAGGTCTACTAAGTAATGACAGTTTAGAGGCGTTAAGGTCTACTATAAATGGGAATGGTTAGAGGCCTTTAAGGTCTACTAAGTAACGAGAATGGTTAGAGGCCTTTAAGGTATACTAAGTAATGAGAATGGTTAGAGGCCTTTAAGGTATACTAAGTAATCGAGAATGGTTAGAGGCCTTTAAGGTCTACTAAGTAATTGAGAACAGTTTTTATGCCTGATCAATCGGTCCTCCGACAAGGATTAGTTGACAAGTTACCATGGCCTGGGCGGCTTTTACTCATATTTTTACTTACCCGGTCATCCGTCTTGGTCCTTGAGAGGAGAAGTTGCTAGCTTTGCTGCTAGCACTGAATGACTTTCCAAGGGATCGGACCCGCTTTATATAGCGGTTCATCATGATTCAGTGTGGCTTTTTCGTTTTCCTTTTTGCCCTAATTACTGTGACTGATCCATTATTTCTAGTGTGCCCATTCCTTGGCGCACGCGCGTTGATGTTTCGAATTTAAGTGTTCGTGATCTCTACTTCTGGCTTCATGCTTTTATTTTGTCGTACATTTATATTTCTTATAATTCTTGCTTCATGTTGTCTTATATTTATGTATGTACATATAAATGTTTATACTTCTTATAATTCATGCTGTGCATTATCTTATGTTTCATGTTGTCTTATATTTATGTATGCTTATGGATGTATATATGTATATCCATGTTGTGCGCCCTGGGCGTCACACTCCCCCCTTGTTTCATTTGGGCTGGTGTTCCTCGATACGGACCGCGTTCAATCTCGAGAACGTCACCCTCCAGGTCTTGTTTCCGTCCTGTATGAGGCATGCTTGCTGTTTTCCGAACATTTTAGTCGCCAATCTCCGTCTTATGTTCGCCATTGCTGCCGGTGACACCTCCGCTCCGTACGGGATGCTTCAGACCCAGCTGGTCCCCGCGTCCGTGTTTACCTTCAGAATATCCCGGTCCGGCGATGGTGTTGTTCATTTGGCTGCCTCCGGTTGTTTTTCCTCCGGACGTTCCTCGATGATTGTGGGCATCTGGCGGTTGTTTCCGCGTGGCGTCGGCGGCCGTGTGCGCTTCCGACATTCGGCTTGGGTTGGCCCTAGTTGGCGTCCCCTCTCTACTGCGTTCTCGGGTGTGCATGTCGGCCCATTCTCGCCGGTTGGGTTGGTTTCCTGGTCCCTCCGGGTACTTCTCCTGCCGCTATCAGTTGTGTTAGGCTCCGTGCCGCGTTGGCATGGTTCTCCTTGAACTTCTTGATGCTTTTTTGAAGCCGCTGCATGTTGACTCCTGCAATCATAAGTTTTTTTGTGTTAGCGTGTACTCTGCCTCTGATGGTTAGTGTGGTATGGGGTTCCTATAATCGAGCGTTAGTTGGATTGTACGCTAAGATTCGTGTCCGTCTATCGATTGTTACCGATATCGGTTGGGTTAGATTTAGCGGAGTTGCGTTTTTACATGGTTCGATTAATTCATGGATAGTGTTGGTCAGTTTCTGATGTTTTCTTGGTGGCTCGCATGGTTTGGTATTCCCGATATATACTCGTTTTATTTTGTGTGATCTTGTGTCACATGCTTGAATTATAACAGGTGATATAAATTTGATAACTTTCCAGAGACCATCGTATTTCGGGGCCAATTTTGCGTTGAACTTGTCCACTGCCTTTGATAATGCGTGGGTCTTGCACCATACCAAACCGCCTATCGCTGGTTTCCACCTCTCGCTTCCGTAGGTTATAGTGGTGGCGTTGTCGTTCTGCCGCCTAAGCCATATTGGTTGTAGCTTCTCCTCTGATGTTTTTTAATCTTTTCCATCTTTCGTTTACTCCTTCCGTCTTGATTTCTTACCCTTCTGTATGTATGTATGGGTATCAAATAATGCGTTGGTTAGTCTCAATTCTCCCCCGAACATTAGTTGCGCTGGGCTATATTTTTTAGATTCCGAAGTGCTGCTGTTGAAGGCGAGTATTACCTCTGGTAGGTTTTCATCCAGCCTAGTCTGGTCTTCTCCGGTTCTTGAGCTATCATGGTTTTTATTGTCCTATTGGTTCGTTCTGTTTGGTTTTCTTGCGGCGTGTAGGGTGCCGTGATTTGTTGGCGTACTCCCCATTTTTCCATGGCCGTTTTGGTTTTCCGCCCTGTAAATTGCACTCCGTTATCCGAGATCAAGACCTTTAGTGCAACCATTCTTGCTGTCACGCCCTCCCGAAATGTGTTGAGGAATGTGTTTGCCGTGGCTCGACTGAGTGCTGCGAGCTCTACCCATTTTAAAAATTTGTCTACTATAAGTATCAGCGATGTGTTTCCGTGTTTCGTTCTAGGTAAGGGCCCTACGAAGTCGACGCATACCGTTTCCCAGTGAACTTCCGCTGGCTTGGTCAACATTTGCCCTGCGGCTTTTTGTTGGGACATTTTGTATTGTTGGCAGCATTCACATCTCCTTACCAATTCCTTCACGTCCCTCGTCAGCCGGGTGTTTCGGAAATCCTTAGGTGGCCTGCTTCTGTTGTACTGTGGTTCTCGGTCAGTACCTTGTGGACTTCATCTTCCCTGATGCACAGTTTCGATGGTCGTGGATCCCTTCTGTCTCCATTCGAGTTGTAAAGTCTTCCACTTTCTAGCCGGTATTCCTGGTTTTCTGATTGCTCTTTTACTTCCCGAATGCTCTGGCCAACCCAGCTCGTTGCCTTCAGCGTCTTTAATTTTACTCTTGGTGTCTGTGACAGCGCATCCGCTACTGCACTTAGCTTTCCCTTTCGATATTGTACCTCCCCACTCGAACTTTTGTCCCTTCCGTAGTAAGTTTAGTAAAGCTCCAGCCTTCTCCGTGATGTTGGGTAAGAATATCCTATACCACGATGTCATTCCCAGAAAAATGTGTACTTTCTTCGTTAGCCTTTTCGTTGTAGTCTTTGGAATACTTCTCTTAGGTGTTCCTGCTTGCTCCTCGCAATTACCACAATGTCATCCATATAGGCGAATGCGAAGGGTTCCATTTCAGGTCCTATGATCTAGTCCAATGCTCTCTGAAATGTTGCAGGTGCTGTGGTTAACCCAAATAGCATCACACTGTAATAATACTCGACCTGGTATCGTAAATAAGGTGTATTGTCGGCTGCCTTCTTCCATCGGTATTTGCCAGTATCCCGATTTTAAGTCGATCGTGTTGATAAATCTCGCCTCTCTTAGCTGATCCAGAATAATGGGTACTGGGTATGAGTCTTTCTCCGTCTTCTCGTTTAACAGTCGATAGTCTATACACATCCTCCATTCATTATTTTTTTTCTTTACTAGTACCACTGGAGCGCTATATGGGCTATATGATCGTTCGATTAGTCCTAGCGCCAATAGCGTCTATTCGTTTATAATCCCCTGCTGTTTCGGGTTTCGCGGGTAGTACCTCTTTTTTATAGGCTTGTCATCCCTCAGATAGATTTTGTGCATAGTGATGTTTTTCGAATACTTGCCTTTGCTCCTCCTCTGTTGGCTCTTCTCGGCGGTCGTTCTCCTGTTGATTTCTCGTCGTCATTGTCGCTTGTCGTCATTATATCCAGTTCCAATTCGTTGCACTGTAGCATGCTTCCGACCCCTGCCAAGAAATCCATCCCTAGCTGTATTTCTTTTGCTACCTCGGTGAGTATCATGAAGGTAATTTTTACCTTCTCGACTCCGAAGCTGATGATCGCCTTGAAACTTCCGATGGTTTCTTGTGTTGTCCCACTCGCTAAGGTTATTGCCGACCGGGTTCCGTCCCATTCCCCTAACTCTAGAGGTGGAGAAACATCGATGTTTGCAGACATCGATGTTTTCGATGTTTTTAGTGAAAAACATCGATGTTTCATCGATGTTCAAATGAAAAAAATTTTTTTTTTAATCACAGTTTATTCAAATGTTTGTTTTTGTTCAGAAATAAGAGTTTGTCCACGACGGTAGATGAAATTCTAGTCCGCCGGTCGGAGATCAGCTGCCCTGCCTTACTGAACACCCGTTCAGATTCGCACGAAGATGCGGGAACGCAAAAATATTTCTTTGATAATTTTTTTAAGGCATCTTCGTTGGACATCTGAAATAAGATAAATTATTAGTTATACATTAGTTAGTTTGTTTATACATTCTTACCTCCCAATAATGTAGTGGCTCGCACTTCTCCGGCTGGTTTTCTTTTTCCAAATGTTGTCGACACAAGACAATTGCGTCCGCCCGGGATGTTTGCACCTTGGCATCCAATTTTGCCTTCATAAAGGAGAACCGTGACGGTTCATCGGTTGGTTGACATCGATGTTTCTCCACCTCTACCTAACTCCCTAAGGTTTCTGTATTGGTTTAAACTTATTGTGCTCCGGGATGCTCCAGTGTCTATCACACCTTTCGTTGACCTGTTTCCTATCTTTATCACCGCCATAATTTGGAATCCGTCACAATACAACTGCCTTCCTGCCGCTGGCCTCTGTTCCGCTGCCTGAGCTGCTAGCTTTACTTGCTCAGGCTTCCCGCGTTTCCCGGTCCCGTTCTGCAACATTCTGTTGTACGAATCCCGTTCTGTACGAATCCGGCTGGTCTGTACGTGTCCGACCCTCCGACGCTTCTATTTCCTCTACTTCCTCGGCCTGTTTAAGAAACGGCGTTAGTGACTGGAATCCCGATTGCTTGTATATAGCTTAACCTTGCTCCTGCAGTTCATAAGTATTCGGTCGAGCTTTTCCTCCTCGGATAGTTTGAAAAATCGCATCAGTTTTCTCAAACCCATCGCGTATTCCCTTACCAGCTCTCTCCAGCTGCCTTAATGTCGCGATTTGTGTTTCCACCTTCTCCACGTATCTTGGTGGTAGGAAATATTCCAAGACCAAGACCAAGACCTCAGTCAACTGTGTCCAGGTGTTTATCTTGGTTGGTGTGGTGTTCCACCATTCGATCGCTGCATTCTCCAAGATGAAGGGCATCGTTTGAACCAGCTGATCTTTTTGGATTCCATAACCTGACGCCCCTTGCTCCATTTTCTCTAGGAATTCCAATAAGTTACTCGACCCTTGATAGCGAATCCCCCAGCCTCGAACTCGATCTACAATTTCTGTCTCGACTCTCCTTCCCATTTTAATCTATTCTTCTGGCTCCATATCCGCCTTCTTTTCCTCCGATTGTAGTTATTGTTAGTGATCCGTGATTCTCCTTCTGTTCCTTCTGTTCCGGCTATCACTATTAGTGGTGTGGGACTCTCCGTCTTATTCTCTTCTGTTCTGGTTATCGCTATTAGCGGTGTGGAAAACGTCTTTCAAAAAATATAATACCCTGCAAGGGTATAAGATAACATACTGCTAAGGATAAATTTCATGATAAGCAGCGACAGCGGCATTATAAACTACCCTGCTTTCTGCTAAGAGTGAATTGCATGTTCAGCAGCGACGGCTGCTCATCATGAATCATGGATAAAACGAATTTTAACATTCAGTAAATATTTCTAAAATTCTTGTATATTTTTGGCCCTCCCATATACCAGGGTAGTTTTAACGAACTATAAAAAAATGTCCAACATTCGGAAGGACCTCTGCCTCATTCCGACTAAAATTCTAATTGTTTTCATTAATATTCAATGAAGAGGAGAACGGATATATATATTTTTTGTGTCAAGTTGTTTATGCGCTTATGAAATTTTTCTTTTTGGAAGGTCCGTAGAATGAATTCTCTTGAGTCTTCACCAAGGCTGCGGAGATGCAAGTCTCCTGTTTGAGATGCTCGTTTTGATATTTAAATTCTAATGCGTAAATATATTTTTTAACATTACTAAATTGCAGTACTTAACTTAAAAAAATGTGTCTGAAATTTAATATGCACCATATTACAACAGTATGAATTAATCTCTTTCACTACTATTGTTTAAAAATAAACAAATACAAAATCAAAAAATGGACAGCGGTCGAAAAAAGTATTCTATGTTGGTCTCCTGGCTCGAAGCTAACTACCCACCAACTTTTATCCGTATCGGCACAGACATCCTTGAGTTATAAGTAGTAAAACTAACACTATTTTCTGTTATTTGTATAGATAGATTACGAATCTCCCCAATCCCAACCAAAAAATGTTTGTTTACTGGGTACATCTTAATTGTCCAGAAATTATCCGATATTAGAAAAATAGTTAAAGTGTACGTATTCTAAGGTACTAACGTGGCATTTACACGCAAACTGGTTTCTAAATTTAAAAGATATCAGGATGAGACATTCCAAATAGCCAGATCAGAGCACTATTTGTAGCTGTCAAAGACACTATTGCGATATTTTACATATGAAAAAAAAACTCAATAAAAAACTTATGGGTGTGAAGTCGGAAATTATGATTTTGAATTTGATCTGACCCTTTTTAATTTTTATACCAAAGTCATTAATTACTTACTATTTTCTTTTTCAGCTGCCCACCAGCTTTGTCAGTAGTGGTTTCTGTTGCTCACCTTCAGTAAACCAGAGTTCCAGGTCAAGCGAGAGCGCCGCGAGTGGCAGCCCTACAAAGGACGTGGTGCAATATATTAATCCTGATCGATCCGATACAACAATAATAAATGACCTTTAAATACCTCTATTAGCGAGTAGATTTAAAAGTTGCATTGTGAAAATGAATTCAAACGGATATATTAGTTGTTCAGCTAATCGCTGCTTTGGGTTTATTTATAATTTTAAATAGTATAAATTATTGTAAAATTGTAGCATTTTTAGTACTGTGATAACTTTAAACGGTAGAAATGCTCGTAGTTGTCCAAATTAGTAGGAAATTCTACAATTACCCCTGTAAATAGCATATACTAATATACTTACAAAGTAAAACAACACAAAATAAATATATTAATTTACATGAAATGTTTACTTAAGTTAATTTCAGTAGCCTCCATGAGGAAATTTTAAATTGAATTTTTCCATACATCAATAAGATAATGATGCAGATTTAAGTTGAAGTTGCTAAAGAATGCTGTGATTTTGTATTGATGTAGATGGATGGACAAAGTATACATATATGTACTCAAAATGCTTATATTTTGATCGTTTGATTATGTAAAGAACAAAATTTCTGTAACACAAATAAAATTAAACTAAAAAACCTTAAAATTATTTTGTTGAAAAACTTTGTAATCTATTTTCTGGGAACATTTTTTATTTGCCAACGTAAGGCCGATCACTGAAACCGCCTGAAATATGCTGGATTGGCTTGGTAGCTTATACGACAGCGTCATATCAGGGTCGTAAATATCCGCTCCTACATCTTCTTCCATCTCGGAGCCGTCGGTGTAAATGTTAAGGTACTAAGTATGGTCGTGAACCGTTATCCTTCGGGACCCATAAATGAAATGCGCATGGAAGTTTAGGGGGTCAATTTTGACTATGGTTTCGAGTGCTTTTGTGGGGGTTGACCTCTGCACCCCTGGTATGCAGAGGAGTGCCTGCAATTGGGTTCTCTCTATAAGCTAATTGTTCGTCTTCTTTTCCATGGCTTGCCATCACACTTAGTCTTATACAGTCCCAAAGCATTACAGATTGCCAAAGACCACATATGCTTCTGAGCGTCTACTTGGTTGTATATAGCGCTATGGTGGCCTTTTGGCACCCTCTAGCATATTGGGTTGTGTCGAATTTTTGGGGAAATCCTTAGAGACACTTTCTATCTCTAGGAAAAGAGAGTGAGGTCCGTCTTGTTCGAGTTAATACTGAGTCTTACCTTGTTAGCCCAGTTTCATATCTCCCTGAGTGTTGATTCCATAATCGAGCTCAGGATCGATGGAAAGACTCCCTTAATAAATATGTTTATGTCGTCCGTATAAGCTGTTATCTTTGAGGCTTTCCTCCCGAACTTTTTAATTAACTACCAGATTAGTTAGAAGGAGCGACAGGACCTCACCTAGGTGCCCCAATGGCTTTGTACCTTCCTGCAGCTTAGAACATTTTGAATGCACAAGTTAAATGCGTGCTTCTAGGCGGCCCATTATTGCGTCTATGCTAACGGTGGTAACACATGGTAACACATCAATAAGACCCGAGACTAACAATGAAAACAACATATTTTTTGCAACATTTTTTTTTTATTCATCAACATAATCACCTTTTAGGGTAATACAATCGTTTCAACGCTTTTCTAATTTTTCAATACCATGTTTATAAAAAAATTTTTCATAGACTCGTTGCTGTTTTTGTTCCATCGAAAGCAATCGCGGCACCCACGTGGAAAAACCCTTTTTCATGCTAAATGTTTCATGAAGGATAGTAAATACACTTCTATACGATACCTCAATTTCACGAAGCTTCACTTTACGATCTTTTATTATAATTTTTTTCACTTCATTCACATTTTCTGCAGTAACGGCTTGCACAGGACTATCCGAGCGTTTCGGGTCGTTCGTGTCAGTACGACCACGTTTAAATTCGGCAAACCACCGACAAATCGTTGCTTTTGATAGACAATAGTCCAGGTAACATTTTTCAATCAATTTTTCCGTTTGCACTATGTTTTTACCCATTAAAAACAATGTTTTATCAGAACACGAAACTGGGGTTTTTCCATATTTTAAACAAACTACATAAACGACTATACTCCAACCTCGATAACTCAGCGATTTCTGGTTCGATTGACTTAAAATTTTAACCCGTTTTAAGTAAAGGTTAGTTAGAAAGACCTGGTTACTGGTTTACTACGAGCGCCATCTCGGGACTTATTGATCCGTGTGCTAAATGCCCCCCGGATATGTCCACAAACACTCCGAAAGCATATTTCTTATTGAGTTTCATGCGGGATAGACTCGGGATAGAAAACTATATGCAGCCTGAAAGTAATAATAAAAAGGAAATATTTACAGCTTTTATTCTTCTAGTAAAATTTAATTTAGCTGATCCGGTTAACGGTTTTTCGCTATATAATTTATTGCTGTTACTTGCTGTTTTAGTGAAAGAGGCAAGACAGACATATAAAAATAACATTAACATATATTTCCTGCCACATCAAAGGAGTTTAAGAATTCAATTGGATAGTTGGAGGCTTCACGGTGCAGTTATAGATTTCAATGAATGCATTTTTCCAATGATATTATTCAGAATTATGTAGTCCAGGTCATTTCCTTTCCTTTTCTTAGCCGCTAAAATTTCTCGCACACGTAACCGCTCATTATTTATTTATTTATTTATTTGTAGTTAGAAATAATGTTTCTCCGATGCATGCTGGAATGCTAGTATGCATTGCTGCAATCGTATCGCTGTTCATATGCAATTTCTTGTTTTTCTTCAGTCCTTTTATTTGCAGTGCTCCGTATCCCCTTTCGCATTACATACGTCTTCTTTGTAGGGAAAAATTCGATCGTCTTGGTTGTGGCAGTGTAAATTAGACTTCAATTTATCAAGTGATGTATTTCAAAACTAATTTTCAAACATTTATTACCTAACCCAATCACTCCTGGTCGTGGCGATTGACCGCGAATGGAAATCCAATCTGCGTGTTACACACAGAGGTCGAGGAGAAGGGGAACAGAGAGCGCCTGTCTCGCCTTCGACAAGTTTCGCGAATGGTAACGCCGCAACGCGGAGGGAAGTAAAGAAATTTTTGATTTTTTGCCTTTAGAAAGCAGGCCACTGTGAATGACGCCAAATTGTTCTTTTAATTGTCTTGAAAAAGAGTAGGAGAACACACTGCGGTGAAATATACGTTAGTTAAACTTGTGTGAGGCAAATTGGATAAAATTCAGAATAAAACTCTTTCTGCAGCCACAACCTTGGCCCTTGAAGTATTTCCCTTTCAATTGATCTAAGGATATTTAAGGCAACTCCATGTGACGCATGATAGATAACTCCTTTTATTCGCAGTTTTAGGGCGGTTTCAAGGGCAACTTGCGCTGATTGACGGAATGACGACCAGTTAATGAGTTGCCAGGGGTCGGGCCGGTCCCCTATAGCATGCTGCCGCCATCTTAGAGTGGACCGCCATTTCTAACGAGTAGCAACCATTTTGGGGAGCCACTATGTGGAATAAGTACTGCACAGACAGCGAATGGATGCGTGCTACAGAGAGTGAGCATCCACAACGTGGCAGTAGCATTGCCATTTGTTGGATCCTACGCCGTGATGACGCCGAGTGGAACGAGCATATTTTCTGAAATGCTTCCGGATCTGCCTGTAATTGAAGAGCAGCCGATCTTCAACTGTACGTTTACGGAGACGAAATAAGCGGACAACTGTACGGATTCACCCAGGGAACGTCAGCGCTGTGATGGAGCATCTGCGCATTAGGTTTGACCGACCAGAGGATATTTTACGCACTACAAAAGGTTGCGTTATTGCGTTTATTTTATACAGTTAGTTGTTAGTTAGACGTCAGTATTTGTTTAAAAGTTCAAACATGTACCAAAAGGGAGCAATTCGAAGAACGACGAAAGCCTTTTGTTATCAACCATAGAGAAACATAAAGCTATCACGGCGAAGTTCGTAGACTTGGCAGGGATGTAGAGCCACCGAGGACCTAAATCATGTTGGGCCAAAATCATGGAAACAGTTGCAGCACAACGTATTGAGAGCAACCTATTTAAATAAGTTGGATAGAAAAAACCAATTAATCCGCTGAATGCATTAAGAAAACGTTGGGCCTTTTGCGGGAAACACTCAAGAAATCCTTCTTGATTTTTACTTACAAGTAGTAATATTCATTATCCAAAAATCTTATCTCTTAAGATTGTTCCCCGCCTCCTAAAATAAACCTCGTAGTTAGGGATCGCAGATAAGGTCTAGAATCTGTAGCCTATATAAACCGAGCCTGCATCAAAATAAAATCAGTTTCTTAAAAAAAATCAACTAATGAAAGATTTTTTTTTTGGAAGGCTATTCGTTTTGGTCAATCGAACCTTATTTATTACTTATTTCGGAGAATTCTGCAGTTTCCCCCTCACTGGTAAGGTACTTAGAGAAAGGCCAGCTCCTTTGAGCATAGCCAAGTCACAGCTAAAAGGTAGCACAAATAATTGACTCTCGATTCCCCCTTTATGATATGGAGCAGAGTATAAAATCAAAGCAAGAGTATACAAAAAAGTCCTGATTATTTTAAAGAAAATTTTCCAACAAATTGGTTTGGTTAAAAGTAATTTATTGTAGGGGTATTTTCGAGGCCAAAACATTGAATAGTCGCGATTTGTAAAAGTGATGGAGATAAATCATATATCTCAACTACAAGTGTCGAAAAGTAACAATCAACTACAAGTGCCGAAAAAGTAACGATCTACTCTGAAGTGTCAAAAAATTTTAAGAAAAAGGAACGATCAACTAGAAGTGCCAAAAAAGTACCAATCTACTCTGAAGTGCCAAAAATTAAAAAAAATAAGGATTTACTACAAGTGCCGAAATTTATTACCAAAAAAAAAACACATAGACTGTTCTTTAAATTAAAAAAAAAAACAAAGACGACTAAAGAAGGACAACCGTAGCAGTAACAACATCAACAACATTAAAAACAACAACAGCGACGACCACAGGATCTACAAAAACATCAGCAACGTTAAAAGCATCTACAGCAGCAACGAAATCAGCAGCAGAAATATCAGCAGCAGCAGCTATGTCTATTTTAAAATATTTTTTATGTACACACATTTTTTATATACGTATTAAATATACATTTTAGAAATGTAAGACAAAATTGCTCTCATTAAATTGTTGTCTAATTGAAATTTAAAATTTGTCAAAACAAAAAAATATCTTTGTCCCCTTGTAACTCCCCTACATGTTGTACTAAGCTCCAGGGCTACAAGGGAACAAAGATATTTTTGAATCAAAAAGCAGTTCAGAAAAAGCGATATAGCTCCTGAGCCTGACGTCCCACATTCAGGATCCATCTGAAATCTTAAAGGGGAAAGATTGGCCTTTCATTTAACGTTGGTAATTGCGCGGTTTCTGTGTTATTGGCGTTTGAAAAGTGTCAAAATATGGCATTTTTGGTACTTTTAGGGCGATTTCCTCAAAATTGAGACGTGATGGAAACTTTTGGGTTTCGAACTAGCAATATACAGACCGAGATCTTTCACAATTGTTCTTGCTGTGTTATCATTTGTTATTATTATCATTGTTTTTATTTCCATTATGCATTCATACGCTTTTTATACCCTTGCAGGGTATATTAGTTTCAGTCAAAAGTTTGCAACGCAGTGAAGGAAGCATCTCCGACCCTATAAAGTATATATATTCTTGATCAGGATCAACAGCCGAGTCGATCTAGCCATGTCCGTCTGTCCGTCTGTCCTTCTGTCCGTCTGTCTGTTTCTATGCGAACTAGTCCCTCAGTTTTAAAGCTATCTGAATGAAACTTTGCAGTTAGGCTTCTATATACTCTCACTCGTACATATGTATGTCGGAACGGGCCGGATCGGAACTTTGTCAGTTTTCAACCAATTTTCACCAAATTTGATATTTGCCCATTTAGTATTATTTCCGAATTTCCGTTTTAATTTCATGAAAATCGGCTGACTATATCCTATAGCTTCCGTAGGAACAATCAGAAAAATTATAACTTTGTCAGTTTTCAACCAATTTTCACCAAATTTGATATTTGCCCATTTAGTATTATTTCCGAATTTCGGTTTTAATTTCATGAAAATCGGCTGACTATATCCTATAGCTTCCATAGGAACAATCAGGAAAATTATAACCTTGTCAGTTTTCAACATATTTTCACCAAATTTGATAGTTACCCATATTTTAGTATTCCTGAATTTCGATTTTAATTTCATGAAAATCGGCTGACTATACCCTATAGCTTCCATAAAAACAATCAGAAAAATAAAAGAAAAAACCATAACTTTGTCAGATTTCAACATATTTTCACCAAATTTGATATTTGAATTTTAATTTTAATTTCATGAAAATCGGCTGACTATATCCTATAGCTTCCATAGGAACAATCAGGAAAATAAAAAAAATCATAGCTTAGCCGTGTTTCAAACCATTGCCATCAAATTTGAGATTTGGCAACAAATTATTATTGCAGAATTTCGTTTTTAATTTTTTGTTTAAACTCTGCAAGGGTATACAAACTTCGGTAAGCCGAAGTTAGCTTCCTTTCTTGTTTTTCACTACGCTTTATTTTGTATGTTTGGGGGCGGGATACTTCAATTTTGCAAAACACTAATATAAATCCGAAAATTACAGGTTCACTTCTTTACCTCTGTTATTCCTTTTGACCCTAACATCGGCAGGTACATTCCCATCATTGATGGACGAATTTTAGTATGGGAAGAATTTGCATTCGTAAGACACTCATGTTTAACATGTTTCCCCAGTCGCACATGCAGACCTGCAAACATGACCTGCTCGAATCATTGAGCATCCACCATAGGGTAGCTTCGAGTTTAGACTACTTGGGACTTCTGATGTCGGCTAAAGAATCCCAAATTGATTCGGGACACCTATACGAGATGTTATTGTCTCGGAATAGGATGATTGCAATGGACCTGCAAAATTTATTGCTTGCAATAGCTCTTTGCCAAAATCAATATAGTTAGCCCTAGCATACTAGATTATGCAGAACTGGAAAGTGTGTTGATAGAGGAGCCCACAGATACTCCCATCAAAGATATAATAACCGTCCGTTTAAATTTTACAATCCGTTAAAATTATACATTTCATTATTAAATTTCTTAAAATCAGTCAGCTTGCATCAAAATTACCGTTTTTCTCGTGTCGCACGACGATACAATGCTCAGACTGGAGGACAAGGAGCGGATTGCGACGAAGAGATCCACACGGTAAAAAACTGCTCCATGTCACAAGAGGCCACATTTTGCCAACTGGCCCTGAGAAGATCTTGCGCCCAGGAACTCCATGCGGGAGGGATTGCGCACTGCGATATCCAGCATAGCGATCTGCATCCCATCACTTACGTGGATGAGGGAATCATCATCATAAACGATCGCCCGGCTCGTGTGAGTGTGGACAACGGCACATACGTCCACTTGCGAGGAACCCACCTTATCACCTTCATCGAGAGTGCCATGGTCAATGAAACCCGATTTACCAATCATGATATGGCCCAGAACACCAGGAGTAGCCAGCTCGCCATCCTTGAACAACACACTGGAACACTTAGCCTCCCGTACCTTCACCGCTTCAGGGAGCGTAACCTGGAGCATATTAAGAGATTCGGGGAAGATGTCAACAATTACCGCACGCACCAGATAGAGCTAAATTCAGGAGCAAATTGCTCCACGTTGATTTGCGTCGGCCTCACTTATCAGCGAATCACCCAGGCCAGGAGATTCACGGCCAACCTAAGGGAGGTGATAGCCCAAATAGGATCGGCCAAGGGCGGCCTTAATCTTGCGGGGGGAGTAGTTAACTAAGTTAACCGGGCGACGACAATGACCGATCGTCCGAAAGCTCGCTCCGGCCAAATTGCTGACCCAGCGTCTGGGCGGAAACTCGTGCATAGCCGGCAAGCATAGAATTTGTAGAGCAAAGACTAAGTTCAATAATCTCAGTTCAAGATGAAAATCCTGTTAAAGAAAATATAATTAGGAAAGAAGTTTCCACAAGTAATTGTCCCATTTGCAAAGGTTGGGGACACACAGTGGTACAAAGCCACATATTTAAAAAATTAAATCCATCAGAAGGAATGGAAAAAATTAAAAAGGCAAAATGTTCAAATGTTTAAATTCAAAATGTTTAAATGTTTAAAGCACATATCGTGTTTTATTTGTAGAAGAAACCATCAAAGTATGCTTCATATTTCATATCAAAATATTGAAAAAATTAACACACTGAGGACATCAGAACAAGCCCTTTTACTTACGACGAGGGTACAAATAAAATCCTCTCAATTTTGCTTACGACATTTATGGACGATTTTACATTTTTCTAATGATAGTGTTGCACCCGAAAGTGTACCCCAGTTTTGAGAAAGTTTCTATTTTTAATGTTGGATCTTTGATTTTTGTATATACTATGGCATCGTCTGCGTAAACGGATAAGTTGACGTTTTTTTGAGATAATATCATAGAGTTAAAGTTTTCAAATGCTATGGTAAATAGCACTACGTACAGCGGAGATCCTTGGAGGATTCCGTTGTAAAGATAAAAGAAATTTGAAATCCCGTTTTGCACTCAAACTTGGAACATGCGTCTACTGATGAAGGCTTTCATAACAAGGAAAATCTTCGGGCCGACCCAGTTATCGAGTGGCTTCAGTACTACATGTGTGCCAACGCAGTCAAATGCTTTCTCAAAGTCAGTTCCCAGAATTGTAACGTGGTTCCTGGACGAAAGAGCATCTGACGCGTGCAGCAATGCATCGATTGTGGTTTGTTTTTGTTTGAAGGCAACTTGGTTTTGGGATATAAGTTTATTTCGGTTAAGGTAGCTTACTAGTCGACTGGCGATTATTTTTTCAAAGATTTTGCTAAAGCAAGAGAGACGAGATACTCGTATAGAGCGGTAACTGCCAATTTCGTTCTGTGGTTTATTATGTTTGGCGATCGGTATGGTTATGGCGGTTATGGATTGTGAGGGTAGACTCCTTCCTTTAGAATATCTTTATATATATATAATAGTTTCACTTTGGTTTCTGGTAGTAGTAAGCAAAGCGTAGGGTTGGTACTCTATTGGATCGTGGCCAGGGGTCTGTCCCTTGGCATGGTCGATTGCGGACTCCAGTTCAAAACGAGTGATCTGGTATTCCAAGTATTGGGCAGATACACTTCAGCTTGTAAATGTTCTTTGTTTGCTACATATTTGATAGAAAAATGGTGATCCTGTGAGCAATGGTCCCCAAAGGTTTGGAATATTTGAAATTATTCGGACAAAAAGAATTTGTTTATTATGATGTGTTTTATTTTGGAACTTGCGCTCCCAGTGAGGGTGCAAAATCTTTCCTTCAGTGGTTATATACATTTTAGTTGTTAGACAGGGAACATGGAAATTGAGCTGATCTAGCAGATAGGGGCTCTCCGCGTTACTGTGAATAAGTTGATGTAAAACGACGACGACGCTCAGAATCGTCCTACGGATAGCTAGGGAAGGTAAATTAATTAGAAGAAGTCTACTAGAGTAGGACGGCAATCTTAGGTTAGCATCCCAGGGCAGCCCTGAGGGCGAAAATTAAAAGGTTCTTCTTTGGGACAGATTCAACGCGGCTATTATGGACTCCGAACTGAAAATTCCAGACAGACGAACAGTATTCCAATATAGGGCGACTTAACGAAGTAAAACTCATAAGGAGATTTGAATTCCTTCAACCACCTTTTAATGCCTCTGGCTTTGTTAACCACACAAGAAATATGTTCGGACAACGAAAGCTTAGGATCCAGGAGGACACCCAGACCGTCTACAAGAATAATTCTTTCCACAGTGCAGTCGTTCAGCCTATAAGTGGCAAACAGGGCTGTGACGCGTGAAAATGTCATCAGTTTGCATTTGAAGCTCTTGAGATGTAAATCGTTAGCATGACACCATACTTGGAAGTTGTCGATATCCGATTGTAGGTTTGATTGGCATGAACTGTCCCTATACTGCAAGCAAATTTTAACGTCATCAGCGTACATGAATACTTTGGAAATGGTTAGAACCTGCGGCAAGTCATTGATAAACAATGTAAATAGCAGTGGTCCAAGGTGTCTATACAATACCTTAGCACAGCCCGGTATTCTATCGGGACCTGGTGAATATAGTTGCTTAACGCATTGAAGGTCTAGAATAAGTGAGCTTTCGTTCAAAATAGAACTAAAGATTAAGTTCGAATTGGACATAGCATAAGAATATATCTGATCTGATGTAGTAGAGGGCGAATATGTAGTTTTAAAAAACTCAGCAAAACGATCGTATATTGGGTGATCAGAATTTACTGTAGTATACATAAGTGAAAACGAGAATTGATATATATTGGGTTTTCGTTTAGTGTTAACAAAGTTATAAAACTGTTAAGGGTTCTGCGTGAACTGGGCCCTACAACGACTCAAATAAGTTTAAGCATTTAGATAAGAGAAAAGAGAAGTTTTTGAACCGGGTTTATATTAATATAAAGCTTAGATTTAAATTTTTTGAGCGTGTCAGATTTTTTGTAAGCCAAGGTTGTTTATTAGAGACCAACGGATAGGTTACCGGAACACATAAAGAGAAAAATTAGTTTATGGCACTGTAAAAAATATCCACGGCGGTTGCCATGTAAAGATTGGACTAATTAAATTCTGATATTGAAGTGGTTAGCCTCTGATAGTCAGCTTTTTGGAAACAGTGAACTCTGTTTAATCTTCTACCAGATGTCATTTCTAAATCGATAGTCACTTCGAAAGTTGGATGTTAAAAATCTTTAGGTTGCGTCATTGGAGGAACTCTAATTAGGCTTACGTCTGCAGGATCGAAGACGAAGCATTGATCCATTAAGCTGTTTTGGAATGGTTAAATGCTTCAACTGTAGTAGTAAGCACACAGCCAGCTACTAGGGCTGTCTCGTGTACCAACAGACATTACATGCTACAACCCGTCGTAACCCCGCTCAACAAGCAGCTATTCCACCAGCCGCACGATGAAGTGTTATGCCGACGCTATCATATGTGAGTGTCGCTGGTGGATCTATCTAAACGGAGCAGGCAAGTCCGCATCAATGGACAAGCCACCTGCAGCAGCATACATTTTCCCCACTATGAAATAGGATCCGGTAGCAGAACCAGCAAAACCAAGATACGGTTTGCAACCAATAGCCGCTGCAACTGCTGCAGTACACAAATCCAAGGCCACAGCAATAACAAAGACTCCAAAAACAGCTACCATCTCTCCAACGAAATTCATCCCAGCAACTGACAGTGACAAGAGCAAATGTTCATGCGATCTAATGAAAAAATGTGTGCCAGATGATGATGTCAATGATAACACTCTTTATTGGCGTGTGGATGTTCATGCGATCTGATGAGAAAATGTGTGCCAGATGATGATGTCAATGATAACACTCTTTTATATGGAACGCCGATGAGCTGGCCAACAAGGCACTAGAGCTTGTGCAAAAATATTACATCGATATTATGTTGGTCAGCGAAACACATTTCTGCTCTAGGTCATACTTCAAGCTACATGGATATGACATTCATCAATCTAATCATCGCCGCAGTGGGGGCTCTGCAGTTCTCATAAAGTCATGTCTTAAGGACTACCAATTTTTATACCCGCTACCCATAGGGTAGAAGGGTATTATAACTTTGTGCTGGCAGGAAATGTATGTAACAGGTAGAAGGAAGCATTTCCGACCCTATAAAGTATATATATTCTTGATCAGGATCAACAGCCGAGTCGATCTAGCA
This sequence comes from Drosophila anomelani, assembly GCA_035045905.1. Taxonomy (NCBI): domain Eukaryota; kingdom Metazoa; phylum Arthropoda; class Insecta; order Diptera; family Drosophilidae; genus Drosophila; species Drosophila anomelani. The sequence goes on from JAWNOO010000163.1 coordinate 61,064, forward strand.
ATGTCCGTCTGTCTGTCTGTCTGTCTGTCTGTCTGTCTGTCTGTCCGTCTGTCCGTATGAAACACTGGATCTCAGAGACTATAAGAGATAGAGCTCTAATTTTTTTTCGACAGTATTTCTTATGCTTGCACGCAGATCAAGTTTATTTCAAATTTTTGCCACGCCCACTTCCGCCCCCGCAAATCATAAAAAAAGCGTATTAAGCGAATAATTTTAAAGCTAGAGTCGCGAATTTCGGTATGTATATTAAGAACTATAGTCTGTGTGATCCCTAATTTGGTTGCGATCAAATAAAAATTGTCGAAGTTATTAAAGAAATAATTTTGTATGGCCACAAACGGCTGCTGGCAGCATGCCTCATTTGGTTGACCAATTAGACCAACTAAATATTCTTATCCGTTCTTGGTTGTGTTCGGAAAAGAATCTTATAAGATATTCGAGAAGCAATTTTAATAAATGTTAAAAATTATTAGCCGCTTAAATGCAATAATAAGGCGTTTTTACACACATAGATACGTAGATATGTATTTTTATATGCATGTGATTATATTTCACTTGCATTTGCATTTGTCCGAGCTCACTCGACTGTAGCTTTCTTACTTTTTAACAATGGAACATGATCAAGACGAAATTACCATTGCGTCCAATTATTGTCCACCAAACTTCCAGCGCACCGGCGATGATTTCAGCGTTCTATTTGAGGAGCTAGGACCCAAATTTCTAGTTGCTGGTGACTGGAATGCACACCATCGACTATGGGGCTCTCGCAATTGTTCAGCCAGTGGAAGAGTATCCTCAATACAAATATACAGGTCCTTGCAACCCTCCACACATTACCCGTACGCGTACGCCATCAACAATTGACTTTGCCATTTATGAAGGGATTTGCTCAGAGGTTATTACGATCACAGATATCTTGGAACTACGTTCTGATCACATTCCCTTGATAATCAAACTAAGTACTTCTGCTCAAAAGCTCTCCCGGAAGACTCATATCCTTCCTCAAAACGCTAACATTCCACTGTTCCAGACGCCAGTTAACCAACTTGTTAACCTTAACATGATTTTAAGCTCCCCTGAGGAGATTGAAGATGCCACTGAGCTCTTTGTCCGAAATATCCATATCGCCGCTGACTCTTCAACCTGTAGGCAAGCATCAATGAACCCATCAGATTCACATTATACTCTTTTAAAACCTGAGGTCCTGGATCTGGCGAGGTCAAAAAGAGCCGTGCGTCGCAGGTTCATGCGGTCGAGAGATCCAGCTGATAAAAGAGCCTATCGTCGTGCCGAGGACGATCTCAAAAAGTTGCTGCATAAAACGAAAAACGAATATTTTGCTGACCTGCTACGTAATGCTGACCCCAGATGGTGCAGATCGGATGCAGAAATATCCTTGGCTTTTTCTGACTAACTGGAGGGCTGTTTTCAGCCAATTGACCTTGCAAAGCGAGAGAAAGTAGAAGCAACACTAGCTTACCTTAATACTGCATGCCCAGATGTAGAGCCCATTCGACATTTAAGCCCGGAAGAGGTTTGTTTTCAAATTCAAAAACTGCACCCCAGTAAAGCTCCAGAGTTCGATGGCATCGATAGCAGAGTTGCCAAGCCCCTGCCAAAAAAAAGTATACTATTTCTTGTCCTCCTGTTCAACTCTATGTTACGTATCCGCTACTTCCCCAGACAATGGAAGTGCGCTTTGATAACGATGATCCCAAAGCCAGGTAAACCAGAAAACTTTGTTACGTCTTACAGAGCAATAAGCTTGCTGCCCATCTTCTCTAAAATATTCGAGAGTATATTTCTTAGTAGAATTTTCGGAGTAAGAAGTTTCAAGGATGCCATTCCAGACCACCAGTTTGGTTATAGGAAAATTCTTGAGGCCCTAGAGCAAGCGCATTAAGTTGTTCAGCAACTTGTTTAAACGCTTTTGAAAATTAGCAAAACAGCTCTGCTATTTTCCTCGACATTAAAGAAGCGGTCATATTAAAGAAGCGGGTATGGCATGATGGCTTACTCCAGAAGCTGAAGTCTCTTCTTCCCACTGGCCAATTCCTGTTAATAAAATCGTACCTGCTTGATCGCAGTTTTATGGTCGAGGTGAGAGGAGAAAAGTCAAACATAAGAACTGCTCGCGTTCGCGTTCCGCAGGGAATCGTCCTGGGTGCTGTGATATATACTCTGTTCACTTTAGATCCGCCGTGTCCGAACGAGCCGGCCACTTACGCAGACGATACTGCCTTCCTAGTGAACTCCTCCAGCAGAATCGATACATCAAGGATTACCCAGGAATTTCTAGATTCGTACGGCAAGTGGTCAAACAGGGTGAATATAGCTATCAATGGAAATAAGTCGCAACGCTGCAATTCCACCTTGAGAGGACAGATCCTTCCTCAAGTCGATCTTCAAGAACTTTACTTGAGGTTAATTCGGTGCAAAACTGGCCGTTTTTCAAATTTTTTTTGTGGCGAAACGGATAAATAAACTATAAGCTAATACAATGTTTCAACAATTTTATTCGTATTTATATTTTAAGATCTCGATCTCTCTCTTTCATAGCGGACGGTCGTGTTTTTGTTTTGCGCTCCGATTTTTGTGTTAATTTGATTTTAAACCACCGGGGTTTCCTCTGAATTCATCACTTAAATTTTTAAAATTATATACCGTCTCGCTATCGCGCGTGCATGCACTTTTCTGTGTAATTAATTTGTGTTAATAATCATTTTTTAGTTTGTGCTAAGACGGTTATCTTATTTTCCTCCTTATTCGTTTTCTCGTTTTTATTATTTTTCTCTCCCCCGCTTGAGTGTCGTTTGCTGTTAGCTGCATCTAAGCCGTTATAGCTCTCATCGCTCTTTTGATTTCTGCTGCTCATACTCTTAACCTTGCGCTCTTTTGTTCTCTCTCTCTCTTGGCTTTTTGGTACTGATAGTGTGCACAGTGGTTCTAGGGTTTGTGAAAATGTCCCAAAATATTGTCTGTGTAATTAAGAACTGCCAAAAAAATATTTTGCCAGACCAGCCCAGTTTCCATTGTTGGCTTTGCGAGGCAGTAGTGCACGCTAAGTGCATCGAGATGACAGGTCGAATAGCTGACGTAGTGTCCAGCAAAAAGGGCCTGCGTTATTGCTGTGAGGCCTGTCGACCGGTTGAGAAGGAGATATCATCCTTTATGCGTCAGACCAGAAGTGGATTTTCTGAGATCATGGCCACTTTCCGCAAGGCGAGTGACCTGTTCTCCGCGCTTGACGCTCAATTTAATAGTATGAAGCTATTAAATGAGTCGCCGAAACGCAAAAAATCTGCTGCTGGTCGACAGCAACTGTGTGAGACGCAGCAACCGATAATGCCACTCCCCTGCGCCACAGCTCTTGGTCCCCGTTCCAATGGTTCTGAGATTAGGAACTCGGTTACCGAATCTGAAGCAGCCGCTCAGCCAGCAATTTCCGCGTCGTCCGTTGTGTCCGATGCGGAGCCCAAATCTTTGGCTCCGCAAATCTCCGTAGATAAATCAACCCAGGGTCCAACAATGCCCGGAATACCGGCCGTAGTTGGTAACAATTCGTTACGCAAGACCGTCACAGCAGTCCCACCTTCGAAAACAATATTTGTTTCGAGGCTTGCCCCTGATCTCGCATCGGAAGATTTTCTAGCCTTTATACAAGGCAAAACCCAAGCCGGACATATCAACGTGGAAAAATTTCAATTTTCGTGTGCCAGAGACATTTCATCTTTTTTAAATGTCTCAATCCAACTCTTTGACACTATTTGCCCGGGTGACTTCTGGCCCGAGTACGTAATAGTTAAGGAGTACGAGGCTCGAAAGAAGAGAACTCGGCCTGCGGGAGTACAACTGCCCAGGCCGTCTCAATCCTCTGAGTCCACTGCCGTACCTTCTGTCCCAAAAAACTAACCTCTTCCTTTCTACTTTCCTATCAGAATACTAGAGGCTTACGCAGTAAGCTCTCTAAATTGTATTCGGATAGTCTTTCTTTCGCATCTCAGGTGATTGTATTTACTGAAACCTGGTTGAAGCCGGAGATCCTCTGCTCCGAAATTCTTCCGAGTAAGTACACAATCTATAGATTAGACCGTATTGTCCAGCGTGGTGGTGGAGTTTTAATTGCCGTTTAACTGCCTCATCTCGGAACAGGTGGTATCTAACGAATTTCTGGACATTGAATTCATATGCGTTAAATTATCTTTTACAGGCAGCTGTATATATGTTACCTGCTCTTATATTCCTCCATCTTCGGAAATGCCAACTTATTGGAAACACCTTTCGGCAATTCAGGCAGTTTCCAACTGGCTTTCTGATAGGGACCAATTGGTGACTTTGGGTGACTTTAACATACCTGGAGCTCACTGGTCTTCTGACGGTGTGTCTAATATCCTCCTGACTGCGGCACAGCATGACCTTATAAATGGCTTGTTTGATTTATCCTTATCTCAAGTTAACCATGTCTTTAATTCTCTAAACCGCTTACTGGATCTATGCTTTGTTTCAGATCCGGCTGGCGTAAACCTAAGTAGAGTTCCTCCAATGACGCAACCTGAAGATCCTTATCATTCAACTTTCGATGTGACCATCGACACTGGGACAGTTTTAGCAACGACATCTGGTAGTAGGTTAAACAGAGTCCGCTGTTTCCGAAAGGCCGACTATCAGAGGCTTAACACTTTAATAGCTGAATTTGATTGGTCTAATCTCTTCATGAGCTCAGACATGGCCACCGCCGTTGATATCTTTTATAGTGCCATGAACTCATTTTTCTTCTTATGTGTTCCTGAAACCTATCCGTCGGTCTCTAATAAACCACTCTGGTTTAACAAAGAGCTGACACGATTAAAAATCGTAAAATCTAGGCTTTATAATAAATATAAACGTACTGGTTCAAGAACGGCTTTCTCATCCTATCTTAGTGCTCGATCTAGCTTTACCGTGCTTAACGCTCAGTGTTATAAAAATTATTTGACTCGTTGCAAGGTCCAGTTCACGCAGGACCCCAAACAGTTTTATAACTTTGTTAACTCTAAACGTAAGCCCACGTTGTACCCTCCCTCGCTGTCATTTAATAATATTACTGTAAATTCTGATCAAGCAATAGCCAATCTCTTCGCTGAGTTTTTTAAAACTACATATTCTCCCTCAACATCTTCAGATCATTCATTTTCTCCAGCTATGCCCAGTTCGAACCTAATCTTCAGTCCTATTTTAAACGAAAGCTCACTTATTCTTGATCTTCAACGTGTTAAGCCAGTATATTCACCAGGTCCTGATGGAATACCGGGCTCTGTGCTAAGGTATTGCTCCGAGACGCTGTGTAACCCCCTTCTAAAATTGTTGACCTTATCTTTAGAATCCTCAGAATTTCCCCTTATTTGGAGGGAATCATTTGTTATTCCTCTCCACAAAAAAGGTAGCAAGTCGGATGCCAGTAACTATAGAGGTATCTCTAAGTTATCGGCAATCCCCAAACTTTTCGAGAATGTAATCACTCCTCACTTGCAACATCTATGCAGATCCGTCATCTCTCCATGTCAGCATGGTTTTATGAGGCGAAGATCAACCACGACCAATCTTCTGGAACTCACCTTTTTCGTTATTAGGGGTTTCCAACAAAACCTTCAAACCGATGTCATTTACACGGACTTTAGTAAAGCTTTCGACTCGGTTAATCATTCTCTTCTGGTTAGGAAACTCGATTCATTGGGGTTTCCAAGTGATCTTCTTAAGTGGATTTCGAGTTATCTAAGTGACAGGTCCCAAAAGGTTCTGTTCAGAAATGTTCTATCCAATAGCCTCAGTGTCACTTCTGGCGTCCCACAGGGTAGCCACATGGGACCACTACAATTTACATTGTTTATCAACGATTTGCCGCAGGTTCTAATCAAATCCAGAGTACTCATGTATGCTGATGATGTTAAACTTTGCGTGCAGTATGGGGACAGCTCACGCCAATCTGACCTACAATCGGATCTCGATAACTTTCAAGCATGGTGTCATGCTAACGATTTACATCTCAACAGTTCTAAATGCAAACTGATGACATTTTCTCACACCACTTTTCTCCCTGCCACGTATATGCTTAACGATTGCTCTTTGGAAAGAATTACTATTGTTGATGACCTAGGAGTCCGCCTGGACCCTAAACTTTCATTCTCAGAACATATTTCCTGTATGGTTAATAAAGCCGCCGGCATGCTTGGATTCATTAAAAGGTGGTCGAAGGAATTCGATTCTCCTTATGTAACGAAGACCCTATATACTTCGTTAGTACGCCCTATATTGGAGTATGGCTCGTGCGTCTGGAGTCCTCAATACGGAGTCCATAGTAGCCGCATCGAATCTGTCCAAAAGAAGATTTTACTTTTCGCCCTCCGTGGCCTACCCTGGGATGCTAACCTTAGATTACCGTCTTACTCTAGTAGACTTCTCCTAATTAATTTACCTTCTTTAACTAACCGTAGGACGATGCTTGGCGTCGTCTTTCTACATAAACTTATTCACGGCGAGGTGGAGAGCCCCTACCTACTTGGGCAGCTCAATTTCCATGTTCCCCGTCTTTCTTCTAGAAATTGTATCCCCCTAGTAGTTAACCACTGTAGGCGTGAGTTTGAAGTACATGAACCCTTTAGGGTTCTATGTACTGATTACAATCGCCTTTTTAGTAGTATTGAAGGCGTAGAAAGCCTTCAAAACTTAAAAACTGTGTTGCTTGTAGTACTTGCCCGTAGTGTATCCTAATTTTCCTCGTTCTATTCTATTTTTCCTCTCTCGCGTCTATCCAGTACGCGTTCGTGCCGTACGTCACGCGGCTGCGCCCCTCGGTCGGTTGGGCGGGAGGTGGGCCTCGTTGGGACTCGGTCGAAAAAAAAAAAAAAAAAAAAAAAAATTATAGTATGTTGTAGTTATGTTAATATGTTGGGTTATTTCCGACCCCTTAAGATATTAGCCATAAGTGAAAAGATAGCACATCCGTGCTGGTGGAGGTTTGCATTTCGATTGATTTATTCAGTACAAAGAGAAGTCGACTTAAGCTAAGTACATAATTGTTGCTGGCGACTGCGCTGCCGTTGACCACTGCAGAGGCGCAGCCGCATATGTATATCTTAGGTATATGTTCAAGAGCGAGTGTCGTATGGGCATATGTTTATGTATATGTATATGCGGTCAGCGTGGGAATGCTGACTTAACGTAATGCCGCTATCAGCGTGCGACTTTTTAGTCCACTTGAATTTATTAGTTTACATAATGCAACTTAGTGTTGCTATGTTTTTAATGGTACAGTGTACCCTCGATATATGCACATACTACACCTCCCTCCTTTTGAAAAATAACGTAATAGGGTGAAGTTATTTTCATATATATTTTTTTTGTTTTTTTTTTTGGATTTAATTGTATTAAGTGTATTAATTATGATTTAATTGTATTAATATTAAATTAATTGTATTCTTACATATATGTTTTTAATTATATGTTTTTTAATTATATGAATTAAAATGAATAATGATATTGAGTTTTTTAGCTGTATTATGTAAAAATTTTGAAATTATAAAAAATTTAAATTAAATATATTTATGTCTTTTTATTATAATAACGTTTTTTTTCGGTTGATCAGACCATTTTTTTTTATGTTTATTTTTTTAACCTGTCTTTATGTACTATCTGTTGTTTCTTATTTCCTTTTTTAATAGTTATATTATCATTTACTCCTATATCTAGCACGTCGTAAGGACCTTCGTACCTATTGTCCAACTTATGACCTGTTTCATTTTTAAGTAGTACCTTATCTCCTATTTTTAAATCAAAATTATTTGTAAATCTGTCATATTTAAGTTTTCTTTCTGCCTTCGCTTTTTCTAACATTCTTCTGGCTCTGTTGTATGATATTTCTAGTCTGTACTTAAGTTCTTTGGAATAATCTTCTATGTTGTATATAGGGTCAATATGGTTTATTTTTGAAAAATATTTTTCATATGGGCAGTAGTCGTGTACTACTGATGGTGTTGTGTTGAAGCAGTAAGTGAAATATGGTAACCAAATGTCCCAAACACTTTTGTCAACTGATATATATGAACGTATGTATTCGTTGAAAGTTCGGTGACTTCTTTCTACGGTTCCGAAGGTTTCTAGATGTTAGATTTTCTATATGCATGTATTTGCATAATTCATTTATAAGTGAATTTTTGTATTCTGTACCTTGATCCGTAATGAACGTCTTGATTGGACCGTACTTCAATACAAATGATTCAAATATAGCTTTGGCAACTGTTTTAGCACTTTTATTCTGTGTTGGAACAGTGACTAAAAACTTTGTTAGATCGCATATGATTGTAACTGCATACTCATTTCCATCTTCCGATTTCGGTAATGGACCAATGGTATCAATTAAAACAGTATCCAATGCTGTTGACTTTCCTTTCTACATTCAGACCTTGTAGTAACTTTTAGTACTTGTCTGTTTATTGTTTTTAAGTCTTGTATTGTTATGCGTGACAATGCGTCCGCAATGTGATTATCTTTCCCCTTAAGATATTCAACCGTAAAATCATATTCCTCTAAATCCAGCCTCATACGTGTTAGTTTTGAGCTTGGATTTTTCATTGAGAATAGATATGACAATGGTCTATGATCGCTTTTTACTACAAAGTGTTTTCCATATATATATGGTCAAAAGTGATTAATTGCCCAATGAATGGCTGCTAGTTCTTGTTCTGTAGTGGACTTATTACTTTCACCTTGGGTGAACATTCTTGAAGCGTATGCCACTGGAAGTTGTTTGCCATTATGTTCTTGAGTTAGTACCGATCCGCATGCCTGTTTACTGGGGTTGTTATGCAAAATTCTTTGCTAAAATCTGGGTACTGCAATAATGTTGGTTTCATTAATTCCTTTTTTAAGTATTCGAATGCATTATTGCATTCTGCTGTCCATTAAAATTGGACATTTTTTTTACTAAGCCTCGTTAAGTGGCGTGCATGATACAGAAGGCTACGAAACGTCTAGCACTATCTGCATCTGTTGGTATTGGATATTTTTCTATTACTTCGTATTTGGTGTCACCTGGGAGAATGCCTTGATCAGTGCATTTATGACCCAAAAATGTGACCTCTCTCAGAAAGAAAGAATATTTAGTTTTAAATTGTGTTCTCTGCATAGCTCAAATACTTTTGTTACGTTTTTAAGCATATGCTTTTCTGAACAACCTATTGCAACTAAATCATCCATGTATAAGAATGCTTGCGATGGTTCAAGACCAGAGAATGCAAGTGTCATCATACGCTGGAAAGAGTTTGGTGCAACTTTCAGTCCGTATGGTAATCGCGTGAAGCGATAAGAGCCATTGGCTGTTGAAAATGAAGTAATATCCCTATATTTGTTTTCTAGCTCTATCTGGTGGAATCCAGACATTAGGTCGAGACATGAAAAATATTTTGCTCGTCCTAATTGGTCAAGAATGTCTTCTATTCTTGGAAGTGGGAACTTGTCTGCTAGCAATTTTTTATTTATTTGACGATAGTCTACTGCTAATCGCCATCTTTTTTCCGTTGAGTTCGGAAGTGGTTTCTTTGGAACCAATATTAATGGGCTGTTATATTCTGATATTGATGGTTCTGCAATTCCATCGTCTATCAGTTTTTTAACCTGTTTGGCAATTTCTAATTTCTGGCTCTCTGGCGTGCAATAGTTTTTAATATAGACCGGTGTCTTATTTCCTAGCCTGAGCTTTTGTTTATAAAAGTTGTTAGTTGATATTGGTTCTGTTTCCAAATCAAAAATATCGCTAAATTTCGTACACAAGTCTGTAAGAACCTCATCAAATTGTTTTGGAAATCTTAATTTTTTTAAAACTTCTTTTCTCCTATTGTTTTGTTGTGGGTCAAGTGTGAAAATGTCGTAGTCATGCATTGATTCGCTCTTTATTTCTGCGCTATTTATTATAGCGTCTTTTATATTTGTATTTATTATGCGAATGTATGCATTTTCACTGTCGACAATTGTGCTGGCTATTATTATGCCAGGTTGTAGCTCTTGGTTTGGGACTACAACCGTTTTTTCGCTAGTTAGTAATTTGACTTGTCTAATTACTTCTGATCTAGCTGGCAATAATAATGTGTTTGAATCTACACTATGTTGAATTGGAATATTAATTTGTTTATGAAAATTATCGGGTCTTATTATGAACAAGTCTTGTGTTTTCTGAAATTCTAATATACAATTATATTTTTTTTATAAAATCTAAGCCGATTATGCCATCGCATGGTATAGGAAAATTCTCGGGTACTACATGAAATTCATGCGGTACGAGAACATCCTGCATACGTAGGTCAAAATCGATTGAGCCTATAGACTGTATGGTTCCTTGCCCAATACCTGTAATATTTGATATATTACTGAAGTTTAAGGCAGTGTATTCTGCAGTGAAATATCTGCGCCTGCATTCGATCTTTCTCTTTCATAGCGGACGGTCGTGTTTTTGTTTTGCGCTCCGATTTTTGTGTTAATTTGATTTTAAACCACCGGGGTTTCCTCTGAATTCATCACCTTTTTTATATTTAAAATTATATACCGTTTCGCTATCGCGCGTGCATGCACTTTTCTGTGTAATTAATTTGTGTTAATAATCACTTTTTAGTTTGTGCTAAGACGGTTATCTTATTTTCCTCCTTATTCTTTTTCTCGTTTTTATTATTTTTCTCTCCCCCGCTTGAGTGTCGTTTGCTCTTAGCTGCATCTAAGCCGTTATAGCTCTCATCGCTCTTTTGATTTCTGCTGCTCATACTCTTAACCTTGCGCTCTTTTGTTCTCTCTCTCTCTTGGCTTTTTGGTACTGATAGTGTGCACAGTGGTTCTAGGGTTTGTGAAAATGTCCCAAAATATTGTCTGTGTAATTAAGAACTGCCAAAAAAATATTTTGCCAGACCAGCCCAGTTTCCATTGTTGGCTTTGCGAGGCAGTAGTGCACGCTAAGTGCATCGAGATGACAGGTCGAATAGCTGACGTAGTGTCCAGCAAAAAGGGCTTGCGTTATTGCTGTGAGGCCTGTCGACCGGTTGAGAAGGAGATATCATCCTTTATGCGTCAGACCAGAAGTGGATTTTCTGAGATCATGGCCACTTTCCGCAAGGCGAGTGACCTGTTCTCCGCGCTTGACGCTCAATTTAATAGTATGAAGCTATTAAATGAGTCGCCGAAACGCAAAAAATCTGCTGCTGGTCGACAGCAACTGTGTGAGACGCAGCAACCGATAATGCCACTCCCCTGCGCCACAGCTCTTGGTCCCCGTTCCAATGGTTCTGAGATTAGGAACTCGGTTACCGAATCTGAAGCAGCCGCTCAGCCAGCAATTTCCGCGTCGTCCGTTGTGTCCGATGCGGAGCCCAAATCTTTGGCTCCGCAAATCTCCGTAGATAAATCAACCCAGGGTCCAACAATGCCCGGAATACCGGCCGTAGTTGGTAACAATTCGTTACGCAAGACCGTCACAGCAGTCCCACCTTCGAAAACAATATTTGTTTCGAGGCTTGCCCCTGATCTCGCATCGGAAGATGTTCTAGCCTTTATACAAGGCAAAACCCAAGCCGGACATATCAAGGTGGAAAAATTTCAATTTTCGTATGCCAGAGACATTTCATCTTTTAAGATAAATGTCTCAACCCAACTCTTTGACACTATTTGCTCGGGTGACTTCTGGCCCGAGTACGTAATAGTTAAGGAGTACGAGGCTCGAAAGAAGAGAACTCGGCCTGCGGGAGTACAACTGCCCAGGCCGTCTCAATCCTCTGAGTCCACTGCCGTACCTTCTGTCCCAAAAAACTAACCTCTTCCTTTCTACTTTCCTATCATAATACTAGAGGCTTACGCAGTAAGCTCTCTAAATTGTATTCGGATAGTCTTTCTTTCGCATCTCAGGTGATTGTATTTACTGAAACCTGGTTGAAGCCGGAGATCCTCTGCTCCGAAATTCTTCCGAGTAAGTACACAATCTATAGATTAGACCGTATTGTCCAGCGTGGTGGTGGAGTTTTAATTGCCGTTTAACTGCCTCATCTCGGAACAGGTGGTATCTAACGAATTTCTGGACATTGAATTCATATGCGTTAAATTATCTTTTACAGGCAGCTGTATATATGTTACCTGCTCTTATATTCCTCCATCTTCGGAAATGCCAACTTATTGGAAACACCTTTCGGCAATTCAGGCAGTTTCCAACTGGCTTTCTGATAGGTAACAATTGGTGACTTTGGGTGACTTTAACATACCTGGAGCTCACTGGTCTTCTGACGGTGTGTCTAATATCCTCCTGACTGCGGCACAGCATGACCTTATAAATGGCTTGTTTGATTTATCCTTATCTCAAGTTAACCATGTCTTTAATTCTCTAAACCGCTTACTGGATCTATGCTTTGTTTCAGATCCGGCTGGCGTAAACCTAAGTAGAGTTCCTCCAATGACGCAACCTGAAGATCCTTATCATTCAACTTTCGATGTGACCATCGACACTGGGACAGTTTTAGCAACGACATCTGGTAGTAGGTTAAACAGAGTCCGCTGTTTCCGAAAGGCCGACTATCAGAGGCTAAACACTTTAATAGCTGAATTTGATTGGTCTAATCTCTTCATGAGCTCAGACATGGCCACCGCCGTTGATATCTTTTATAGTGCCATGAACTCATTTTTCTTCTTATGTGTTCCTGAAACCTATCCGTCGGTCTCTAATAAACCACTCTGGTTTAACAAAGAGCTGACACGATTAAAAATCGTAAAATCTAGGCTTTATAATAAATATAAACGTACTGGTTCAAGAACGGCTTTCTCATCCTATCTTAGTGCTCGATCTAGCTTTACCGTGCTTAACGCTCAGTGTTATAAAAATTATTTGACTCGTTGCAAGGTCCAGTTCACGCAGGACCCCAAACAGTTTTATAACTTTGTTAACTCTAAACGTAAGCCCACGTTGTACCCTACCTCGCTGTCATTTAATAATATTACTGTAAATTCTGATCAAGCAATAGCCAATCTCTTCGCTGAGTTTTTTAAAACTACATATTCTCCCTCAACATCTTCAGATCATTCATTTTCTCCAGCTATGCCCAGTTCGAACCTAATCTTCAGTCCTATTTTAAACGAAAGCTCACTTATTCTTGATCTTCAACGTGTTAAGCCAGTATATTCACCAGGTCCTGATGGAATACCGGGCTCTGTGCTAAGGTATTGCTCCGAGACGCTGTGTAACCCCCTTCTAAAATTGTTGACCTTATCTTTAGAATCCTCAGAATTTCCCCTTATTTGGAGGGAATCATTTGTTATTCCTCTCCACAAAAAAGGTAGCAAGTCGGATGCCAGTAACTATAGAGGTATCTCTAAGTTATCGGCAATCCCCAAACTTTTCGAGAATGTAATCACTCCTCACTTGCAACATCTATGCAGATCCGTCATCTCTCCATGTCAGCATGGTTTTATGAGGCGAAGATCAACCACGACCAATCTTCTGGAACTCACCTTTTTCGTTATTAGGGGTTTCCAACAAAACCTTCAAACCGATGTCATTTACACGGACTTTAGTAAAGCTTTCGACTCGGTTAATCATTCTCTTCTGGTTAGGAAACTCGATTCATTGGGGTTTCCAAGTGATCTTCTTAAGTGGATTTCGAGTTATCTAAGTGACAGGTCCCAAAAGGTTCTGTTCAGAAATGTTCTATCCTATAGCCTCAGTGTCACTTCTGGCGTCCCACAGGGTAGCCACATGGGACCACTACAATTTACATTGTTTATCAACGATTTGCCGCAGGTTCTAATCAAATCCAGAGTACTCATGTATGCTGATGATGTTAAACTTTGCGTGCAGTATGGGGACAGCTCACGCCAATCTGACCTACAATCGGATCTCGATAACTTTCAAGCATGGTGTCATGCTAACGATTTACATCTCAACAGTTCTAAATGCAAACTGATGACATTTTCTCACACCACTTTTCTCCCTGCCACGTATATGCTTAACGATTGCTCTTTGGAAAGAATTACTATTGTTGATGACCTAGGAGTCCGCCTGGACCCTAAACTTTCATTCTCAGAATATATTTCCTGTATGGTTAATAAAGCCGCCGGCATGCTTGGATTCATTAAAAGGTGGTCGAAGGAATTCGATTCTCCTTATGTAACGAAGACCCTATATACTTCGTTAGTACGCCCTATATTGGAGTATGGCTCGTGCGTCTGGAGTCCTCAATACGGAGTCCATAGTAGCCGCATCGAATCTGTCCAAAAGAAGATTTTACTTTTCGCCCTCCGTGGCCTACCCTGGGATGCTAACCTTAGATTACCGTCTTACTCTAGTAGACTTCTCCTAATTAATTTACCTTCTTTAACTAACCGTAGGACGATGCTTGGCGTCGTCTTTCTACATAAACTTATTCACGGCGAGGTGGAGAGCCCCTACCTACTTGGGCAGCTCAATTTCCATGTTCCCCGTCTTTCTTCTAGAAATTGTATCCCCCTAGTAGTTAACCACTGTAGGCGTGAGTTTGAAGTACATGAACCCTTTAGGGTTCTATGTACTGATTACAATCGCCTTTTTAGTAGTATTGAAGGCGTAGAAAGCCTTCAAAACTTAAAAACTGTGTTGCTTGTAGTACTTGCCCGTAGTGTATCCTAATTTTCCTCGTTCTATTCTATTTTTCCTCTCTCGCGTCTATCCAGTACGCGTTCGTGCCGTACGTCACGCGGCTGCGCCCCTCGGTCGGTTGGGCGGGAGGTGGGCCTCGTTGGGACTCGGTCGAAAAAAAAAAAAAAAAAAAAAAAAATTATAGTATGTTGTAGTTATGTTAATATGTTGGGTTATTTCCGACCCCTTAAGATATTAGCCATAAGTGAAAAGATAGCACATCCGTGCTGGTGGAGGTTTGCATTTCGATTGATTTATTCAGTACAAAGAGAAGTCGACTTAAGCTAAGTACATAATTGTTGCTGGCGACTGCGCTGCCGTTGACCACTGCAGAGGCGCAGCCGCATATGTATATCTTAGGTATATGTTCAAGAGCGAGTGTCGTATGGGCATATGTTTATGTATATGTATATGCGGTCAACGTGGGAATGCTGACTTAACGTAATGCCGCTATCAGCGTGCGACTTTTTAGTCCACTTGAATTTATTAGTTTACATAATGCAACTTAGTGTTGCTATGTTTTTAATGGTACAGTGTACCCTCGATATATGCACATACTACACCTCCCTCCTTTTGAAAAATAACGTAATAGGGTGAAGTTATTTTCATATATATTTTTTTTGTTTTTTTTTTTTGGATTTAATTGTATTAAGTGTATTAATTATGATTTAATTGTATTAATATTAAATTAATTGTATTCTTACATATATGTTTTTAATTATATGTTTTTTAATTATATGAATTAAAATGAATAATGATATTGAGTTTTTTAGCTGTATTATGTAAAAATTTTGAAATTATAAGAAATTTAAATTAAATATATTTATGTCTTTTTATTATAATAACGTTTTTTTTCGGTTGATCAGACCATTTTTTTTTATGTTTATTTTTTTAACCTGTCTTTATGTACTATCTGTTGTTTCTTATCTCCTTTTTTAATAGTTATATTATCATTTACTCCTATATCTAGCACGTCGTAAGGACCTTCGTACCTATTGTCCAACTTATGACCTGTTTCATTTTTAAGTAGTACCTTATCTCCTATTTTTAAATCAAAATTATTTGTAAATCTGTCATATTTAAGTTTTCTTTCTGCCTTCGCTTTTTCTAACATTCTTCTGGCTCTGTTGTATGATATTTCTAGTCTGTACTTAAGTTCTTTGGAATAATCTTCTATGTTGTATATAGGGTCAATATGGTTTATTTTTGAAAAATCTTTTTCATATGGGCAGTAGTCGTGTACTACTGATGGTGTTGTGTTGAAGCAGTAAGTGAAATATGGTAACCAAATGTCCCAAACACTTTTGTCAACTGATATATATGAACGTATGTATTCGTTGAAAGTTCGGTGACTTCTTTCTACGGTTCCTAAGGTTTCTAGATGTTAGATTTTCTATATGCATGTATTTGCATAATTCATTTATAAGTGAATTTTTGTATTCTGTACCTTGATCCGTAATGAACGTCTTGATTGGACCGTACTTCAATACAAATGATTCAAATATAGCTTTGGCAACTGTTTTAGCACTTTTATTCTGTGTTGGAACAGTGACTAAAAACTTTGTTAGATCGCATATGATTGTAACTGCATACTCATTTCCATCTTCCGATTTCGGTAATGGACCAATGGTATCAATTAAAACAGTATCCAATGCTGATGACTTTCCTTTCTACATTCAGACCTTGTAGTAACTTTTAGTACTTGTCTGTTTATTGTTTTTAAGTCTTGTATTGTTATGCGTGACAATGCGTCCGCAATGTGATTATCTTTCCCCTTAAGATATTCAACCGTAAAATCATATTCCTCTAAATCCAGCCTCATACGTGTTAGTTTTGAGCTTGGATTTTTCATTGAGAATAGATATGACAATGGTCTATGATCGCTTTTTACTACAAAGTGTTTTCCATATATATATGGTCAAAAGTGATTAATTGCCCAATGAATGGCTGCTAGTTCTTGTTCTGTAGTGGACTTATTACTTTCACCTTGGGTGAACATTCTTGAAGCGTATGCCACTGGAAGTTGTTTGCCATTATGTTCTTGAGTTAGTACCGATCCGCATGCCTGTTTACTGGGGTTGTTATGCAAAATTCTTTGCTAAAATCTGGGTACTGCAATAATGTTGGTTTCATTAATTCCTTTTTTAAGTATTCGAATGCATTATTGCATTCTGCTGTCCATTAAAATTGGACATTTTTTTTACTAAGCCTCGTTAAGTGGCGTGCATGATACAGAAGGCTACGAAACGTCTAGCACTATCTGCATCTGTTGGTATTGGATATTTTTCTATTACTTCGTATTTGGTGTCATCTGGGAGAATGCCTTGATCAGTGCATTTATGACCCAAAAATGTGACCTCTCTCAGAAAGAAAGAATATTTAGTATTAAATTGTGTTCTCTGCATAGCTCAAATACTTTTGTTACGTTTTTAAGCATATGCTTTTCTGAACAACCTATTGCAACTAAATCATCCATGTATAAGAATGCTTGCGATGGTTCAAGACCAGAGAATGCAAGTGTCATCATACGCTGGAAAGAGTTTGGTGCAACTTTCAGTCCGTATGGTAATCGCGTGAAGCGATAAGAGCCATTGGCTGTTGAAAATGAAGTAATATCCCTATATTTGTTTTCTAGCTCTATCTGGTGGAATCCAGACATTAGGTCGAGACATGAAAAATATTTTGCTCGTCCTAATTGGTCAAGAATGTCTTCTATTCTTGGAAGTGGGAACTTGTCTGCTAGCAATTTTTTATTTATTTGACGATAGTCTACTGCTAATCGCCATCTTTTTTCCGTTGAGTTCGGATGTGGTTTCTTTGGAACCAATATTAATGGGCTGTTATATTCTGATATTGATGGTTCTGCAATTCCATCGTCTATCAGTTTTTTAACCTGTTTGGCAATTTCTAATTTCTGGCTCTCTGGCGTGCAATAGTTTTTAATATAGACCGGTGTCTTATTTCCTAGCCTGAGCTTTTGTTTATAAAAGTTGTTAGTTGATATTGGTTCTGTTTCCAAATCAAAAATATCGCTAAATTTCGTACACAAGTCTGTAAGAACCTCATCAAATTGTTTTGGAAATCTTAATTTTTTTAAAACTTCTTTTCTCCTATTGTTTTGTTGTGGGTCAAGTGTGAAAATGTCGTAGTCATGCATTGATTCGCTCTTTATTTCTGCGCTATTTATTATAGCGTCTTTTATATTTGTATTTATTATGCGAATGTATGCATTTTCACTGTCGACAATTGTGCTGGCTATTATTATGCCAGGTTGTAGCTCTTGGTTTGGGACTACAACCGTTTTTTCGCTAGTTAGTAATTTGACTTGTCTAATTACTTCTGATCTAGCTGGCAATAATAATGTGTTTGAATCTACACTATGTTGAATTGGAATATTAATTTGTTTATGAAAATTATCGGGTCTTATTATGAACAAGTCTTGTGTTTTCTGAAATTCTAATATACAATTATATTTTTTTTATAAAATCTAAGCCGATTATGCCATCGCATGGTATAGGAAAATTCTCGGGTACTTCATGAAATTCATGCGGTACGAGAACATCCTGCATACGTAGGTCAAAATCGATTGAGCCTATAGACTGTATGGTTCCTTGCCCAATACCTGTAATATTTGATATATTACTGAAGTTTAAGGCAGTGTATTCATTTGCTTTATTTTTAAGCAGTGAAATATCTGCGCCTGCATTCGATCTTTCTCTTTCATAGCGGACGGTCGTGTTTTTGTTTTGCGCTCCGATTTTTGTGTTAATTTGATTTTAAACCACCGGGGTTTCCTCTGAATTCATCACCTTTTTTATATTTAAAATTATATACCGTTTCGCTATCGCGCGTGCATGCACTTTTCTGTGTAATTAATTTGTGTTAATAATCACTTTTTAGTTTGTGCTAAGACGGTTATCTTATTTTCCTCCTTATTCTTTTTCTCGTTTTTATTATTTTTCTCTCCCCCGCTTGAGTGTCGTTTGCTGTTAGCTGCATCTAAGCCGTTATAGCTCTCATCGCTCTTTTGATTTCTGCTGCTCATACTCTTAACCTTGCGCTCTTTTGTTCTCTCTCTCTCTTGGCTTTTTGGTACTGATAGTGTGCACAGTGGTTCTAGGGTTTGTGAAAATGTCCCAAAATATTGTCTGTGTAATTAAGAACTGCCAAAAAAATATTTTGCCAGACCAGCCCAGTTTCCATTGTTGGCTTTGCGAGGCAGTAGTGCACGCTAAGTGCATCGAGATGACAGGTCGAATAGCTGACGTAGTGTCCAGCAAAAAGGGCTTGCGTTATTGCTGTGAGGCCTGTCGACCGGTTGAGAAGGAGATATCATCCTTTATGCGTCAGACCAGAAGTGGATTTTCTGAGATCATGGCCACTTTCCGCAAGGCGAGTGACCTGTTCTCCGCGCTTGACGCTCAATTTAATAGTATGAAGCTATTAAATGAGTCGCCGAAACGCAAAAAAGGCTTGCCCCTGATCTCGCATCGGAAGATTTTCTAGCCTTTATACAAGGCAAAACCCAAGCCGGACATATCAACGTGGAAAAATTTCAATTTTCGTGTGCCAGAGACATTTCATCTTTTTTAAATGTCTCAATCCAACTCTTTGACACTATTTGCCCGGGTGACTTCTGGCCCGAGTACGCAATAGTTAAGGAGTACGAGGCTCGAAAGAAGAGAACACGGCCTGCGGGAGTACAACTGCCCAGGCCGTCACAATCCTCAGCGTCCACTGCTGTACCTTCTGTCCCAAAAAACTAACCTCTTCCTTACTACTTTCCTTTCAGAATACTAGAGGCTTGCGCAGTAAGCTCTCTAAATTGTATTCGGATAGTCTTTCTTTCGCATCTCAGGTGATTGTATTTACTGAAACCTGGTTAAAGCCGGAGATCCTCTGCTCCGAAATTCTTCCGAGTAAGTACACAATCTGTAGATTAGACCGTATTGTCCAGCGTGGTGGTGGAGTTTTATTTGCCGTTGACTCCTGCCTCATCTCGGAACAGGTGGTATCCTACGACTTTCTGGACATTGAATTCATATGCGTAAAATTATCTTTTACAGGCAGCTGTATATATATTACCTGCTCTTATATTCCTCCATCTTCGGAAATGCCAACTTATTGGAAACACCTTTCGGGCATTCAGGCAGTTTTCAACTGGCTTTCTGATAGGTAACAATTGGTGACTTTGGGTGACTTCAACATACCTGGAGCTCACTGGTCTTCTGACGGTGTGTCTAATATCCTCCTGACTGCGGCACAGCATGACCTTATAAATGGCTTGTTTGATTTATCCTTATCTCAAGTTAACCATGTCTTTAATTCTCTAAACCGCTTATTGGATCTATGCTTTGTTTCAGATCCGGCTGGCGTAAACCTAAGTAGAGTTCCTCCAATGACGCAACCTGAAGATCCTTATCATCCAACTTTCGATGTGACCATCGACACTGGGACAGTTTTAGCAACGACATCTGGTAGTAGGTTAAACAGAGTCCGCTGTTTCCGAAAGGCCGACTATCAGAGGCTAAACACTTTAATAGCTGAATTTGATTGGTCTAATCTCTTCATCAGCTCAGACATGGCAACCGTCGTTGATATCTTTTATAGTGCCATGAACTCATTTTTCTTCTTGTGTTCCTGAAACCTATCCGTCGGTCTCTAATAAACCACTGTGGTTTAACAAAGAGCTGACACGTTTAAAAAACGTAAAATCTAGGCTTTATAATAAATATAAACGTACTGGTTCAAGAACGGCTTTCTCATCCTATCTAAGTGCTCGATCTAGCTTTACCGTGCTTAACGCTCAGTGTTATAAAAATTATTTGACTCGTTGCAAGGTCCAGTTCACGCAGGACCCCAAACAGTTTTATAACTTTGTTAACTCTAAACGTAAACCCACGTTGTACCCTCCCTCGCTGTCATTTAATAATACTACTGTAAATTCTGATCAAGCAATAGCCAATCTCTTCGCTGAGTTTTTTAAAACCACATATTCTCCCTCAACATCTTCAGATCATACATTTTCTCCAGCTGTGCCCAGTTCGAACCTAATCTTCAGTCCTATTTTAAACGAAAGCTCACTTATTCTTGATCTTCAACGTGTTAAGCCAGTATAGTCACCAGGTCCTGATGGAATACCGGGCTCTGTGCTAAGGTATTGCTCCGAGACGCTGTGTAACCCCCTTCTAAAATTGTTTACCTTATTTTTAGAATCCTCAAAACTTCCCCTTATTTGGAGGGAATCATTTGTTATTCCTCTCCACAAAAAAGGTAGCAAGTCGGATGCCAGTAACTATAGGGGTATCTCTAAGTTATCGGCAATCCCCAAACTTTTCGAGAATGTAATCACTCCTCACTTGCAACATCTTTGCAGATCCGTCATTTCTCCATGTCAGCATGGTTTTATGAGGCGAAGATCAACCACGACCAATCTTCTGGAACTCACCTCTTTCGTTATTAGGGGTTTCCAACAAAACTTTCAAACCGATGTCATTTACACGGTTTAATGTTCTATCCAATAGCCTCAGTGTCACTTCTGGCGTCCCACAGGGTAGCCACATGGGACCACTACAATTTACATTGTTTATCAACGATTTGCCGCAGGTTCTAATCAAATCCAGAGTACTCATGTATGCTGATGATGTTAAACTTTGCGTGCAGTATGGGGACAGCTCACGCCAATCTGACCTACAATCGGATCTCGATAACTTTCAAGCATGGTGTCATGCTAACGATTTATATCTCAACAGTTCTAAATGCAAACTGATGACATTTTCTCGCACCACTCTTCTCCCTGCCACGCATATGCTTAACGATTGCTCTTTGGAAAGAATTACTATTGTTGATGACCTAGGGGTCCGCCTGGACCCTAAACTTTCGTTTTCAGAACATATTTCCTGTATGGTTAATAAAGCCGCCGGCATGCTTGGATTCATTAAAAGGTGGTCGAAGGAATCTGTCCAAAAGAAGTTTTTACTATTCGCCCTCCGTGGCCTACCCTGGGATGCTAACCTTAGATTACCGTCTTACTCTAGTAGACTTCTCCTAATTAATTAACCTTCTTTAACTAACCGTAGGACGATGCTTGGCGTCGTCTTTCTACATAAACTTATTCACGGCGAGGTGGAGAGCCCCTACCTTCTTGGGCAGCTCATGTTCCCCGTCTTTCTTCTAGAAATTGTATCCCCCTAGTAGTTAACCACTGTAGGCGTGAGTTTGAAGTACTGATTACAATCGCCTTTTTAGTAGTATTGAAGGCGTAGAAAGCCTTCAAAACTTAAAAACTGTATTGCTTGTAGTACTTGCCCGTAGTGTATCCTAATTTTCCTCGTTCTATTCTATTTTTCCTCTCTCGCGTCTATCTAGTACGCGTTCGTGCCGTACGTCACGCGGCTGCGCCCCTCGGTCGGTTGGGCGGGAGGTGGGCCTCGTTGGGACTCGGTCGAAAAAAAAAAAAAAAAAAAAGTATCTATTAATAGACTTTAATGTGTATTTGTTGTATGGTGTTGTACTTTTATAAAAATGCTCAGGTTAATTTTGAATGTAAATAATTTTACTGTTGGTTGCTTAAGGGTTATTACTGTTATTGTTCTGATGCTGGGTGTTTTGGTTTTGGTATCCCCTTCGGTTACCTCCACCTCGGTTGTTACCGCGGCCACGGTAGTTTCCGCGACCACTATTGTTATAGTTATTATAACCTTGGTTATAATTTTGGTTATCTTGATTCCTGCCTCTACCTTGGTAATTGGCATTATTATTACCTCGTCTATTATTCCCGTTATAGAATAAGACGGTGTTGGAATTGCCTGTAATTTCAGTACTGCAATGGATATATTTTTCCATTGCATCATTGAATGTACTGAATGTACCCGCTGTCAAGATCATCTTGAGCGATTCGTTGGTACAATTCTTAGTCATTGCCGATATCGACTCTTTTGTCGCAAATTTGTCGGCATTGTCGGCGTCTAATCCGTCGTCTATGTAAGCTGCTTCAAGCTGCTTACGCATATTGTCTATTTCAGTAGCATACTGAGACGCGGTCTTGCCTCTTTGTTGCGTATTCAATAATTTGGCTTTTATAACGTCTAGCGATTCGCCTTTTAAGTTAGCCTGCAATATGGTAATTATTGCCTGTATTGTTGTCGCGTGTTCTACCTTATAGGTCAGTGGGCCAATAATTTTGGTCTTTATGACCTCTACGGCTATAGCTTCCTGATCTCCTTTAGTTAGATTTGTCAACCTTAAAGCTGTAAAAAACCCGTTTAGATGGAGTTTCTTACCATCAAATTCGGGTATTGTTGAGGATACCTGTTTAAGGTATGCCCTCTGGGCTTCCACTGTATTAGCCATATTTATTCTAACTGGTTGTATTATGTATTATTAAAGCAAAATCTTAGAAAAGAGATAGGGTCGTGAAGATTGAGCTAGAATTCTAGCCTTGTTTTACAAAACTCCTCTAAGTGGGAAAGGATAGGGTCTATCCAAGATCGTTAAATTTAAATAACATTATTTGTTATTATATCTTATCGAGATCGTTGGCTCGACTCATATAGGTCTTTTTTAATGATCTCTTATGTAGCAGATATAGATTTTAAGCTAAGTTGGGGGCTGAGATGATTACTAAAATCAACAGTAATAGATACTGGGCTTCTAAATGTGGCGTTGTGTCCACGACTTCTACAGTATTTAATACATTTGCGGTGTTATCGTCCGCTTTTGAACTTGTGCCACCCATCGTGATCTTATTTAAAACAAAGACATAGATATATCTTGAAGGTATATTAAAATTGAAATAATTAAAACTTGATATCAATTCCCTAATAAATGGATGAATTCATTACACTCAGTTTACACAGGTGGCAATTGGCAAGTTTACAAGATTTTTACTTATACTAAGTTTAAGACTGAGTGCAATGTGTTAGTTAATGATTTATGTGCCCTATTTGGTTAGTAAGTTTTTGTTGCAGCGTCGGCAACTTAAAATATATTGGGGCGGGTAGGGTTTTGGCGATTAACGCAGCCCGCCGCGTTACTTCACACCGCGAAGTTGAATATTGATGGCTTGTAGGCGCTCTTTGTAGCGCTGCCAGTCTTCCTCGTTGGTTGCCGTCTTTAGCAACTCGATGTTTAAGCGTCTTGCGCTTTGTAGTTTTACTCTGCAGCCACCACGCTTTTTCTTCGGTGGCTGCTCCCTCGCTGCTGTCCGTGCCTTGTACTCGGCGATAGTCAAGGGCTTTGGTCCCGCCGTTGGATCTGCCTCTATGGCCTCTTGAAGGCTGGGCAAATCCCTTTGCTCGACAGGAGCAGGGTTTTCAAATGTCGGCCTTGTCGTCATTCCCTCGTAGCAGCAGTGAGCGGCACCATGCTCACCGCTGGTTTATACCGGTGAGCTTTTCTCCACTGGGAAATCGCTATTGGTATCGATTGGGCACTATTCTTTTGGATCTCGGACCCGGATTATTCTCTACACTTCACTAGAGCACCGGGGGGGGAAGGCTAGTATATGATATATTTTTCAGTTTTCGTTCACTAGTTTTTTCTCAACATTTTCTCAACGTTTTTCACATAATCAGTTTCAACTTTGTGTTTGTTGTGTTATCCGAAGATTGCAGATTGCACGGTCGCCATATGTTGTAGTTATGTTAATATGTTGGGTTATTTCCGACCCCTTAAGATATTAGACATAAGTGAAAAGATTGCACATCCGTGCTGGTGGAGGTTTGCATTTCGATTGATTTATTCAGTACAAAGAGAAGTCGACTTAAGCTAAGTACATAATTGTTGCTGGCGACTGCGCTGCCGTTGACCACAGCAGAGGCGCAGCCGCATATGTATATCTTAGGTATATGTTCAAGAGCGAGTGTCGTATGGGCATATGTTTATGTATATATATATGCGGTCAGCGTGGGAATGCTGACTTAGCGTAATGCCGCTATCAGCGTGCGACTTTTTAGTCCACTTGAATTTATTAGTTTACATAATGCAACTTAGTGTTGCTATGTTTTTAATGGTACAGTGTACCCTCGATATATGCACATACTACAACAGATTTAGGAGTTAGAGAGAATCTCCCAAGCTGCCTTCAAAAAAAGTTGGTTTGCGGTGTACAGGATACCCCGATTAAAAAAAAACTAAAATGCATTACTTAAAAGATAAATGTCGCCAGGTACTCACAAAGCGTTTTTAAAAAAATTTTTTTTCTGATTTTTTATTCAACTAAATAGTCCGATTTTTGACTAAAAATCAAAAAATTTGTTTAAAAAAGATAAAATAAAAAAAATAAAAAAGAGCCACGTGAGAACCTGTAGAACTAGTTAAACTATATTTGTGCAAAATTTCAAGTCGATTGGTCGAGTAAATTTTGCGTAATCACACGATTACGCACCGATTTGGAAAATGAAACTTTTCAGGAGAGCGTTTCAAAGTTTTGTGAGCACATGCAGTGCACACTAAGCGACCTCCATTAAATTGACTACAACTTTGTTAATTTGTATATGATCGATGTGAAACTTGTACACAATATTCTAAACATATTGTGCAACTGTAAAAAAAAATAAAAAAAACTTTTCCCGCTTTTCTGTTGTTGTTTTCCCGAATGTTCTTTGCTACAAACCCCATGCGATTTTTCAAAAAGTCTACTATAGTTACTTTGTGTAAAAAGTGTCGATTCGATTGACTCCGTAAAAGGACCATTTCATAAGAAACTGAAGTCGATTCCGTCCTGCTCCTAAAAATTATTTTCGATGATTGGAAAGAGATGGTATATATGTATCGCTTTGGAAGGAACATTTTTTGAAGTTACAAAAAAAATTTAAAATGCATATATTAAAACATGTTTATATTATTAGAAATTTCCGAAAAATTTTAAATCACAATATACAGTAGTGTTCACGAGTTTAGCACACTATGCCTCACCCAACTTTAATGTAAGTTATTTTTGTTTCTGTAAGGACTAGAATTCCTTGTAAGGACTAGACTTGATTCCTTTATGTACGGCTAGGTTATTATATTGAGAGTATCTCTGGTTATTTTTATCGTCCTAGCTATTTCTGTCTTCCTGCCACAGGACCTTAAGTACAGCAACCCCGAAAAAACGCTGGACACAAGTTTAGCACACTTAACAAAAAAAATTTTTTTCAGTGTGGGATAACAATTTGGGAAAAATTTAACTAGGATTTGGTGGGATATCCTTTATTCTTAATTACAGCTTGACATCTTCTTAAAAAACTTTCCACCAGAGTGCCACATCTAAGTTCGATTGTAGCATACCAAGCCTTTTGGATTTCGGCCCATAGATCCTTGAAATTAGTGGGTTTAACAGCCCCAATGTCCTGCTGGACAATAATTGTGGGTTGTGTTGGGAGGTGGGGGGTGGGGGGAGTGTGACGAATCTAAGTTTCCCCGGCTGGCATCCGATGGAAAGCACTCTCCCCCCATTCCCCCACCTCCCAACACAGTATACAGTGAGCTATTGAGCTATTTTAAAAAAAGAATTGTGGGTTTCACCTAATGACTAAATGCCTACAAATATCTGAAACTACAAAAATATGTTCCATACTAACTCATCTCTCGATATATTGTTGTGCTTGTATGTCTTCAAAATTCGTCAAGATAATTTTTTTGGAATGCTAAATTAAATGTAAAAAGTTTAAAATAATTAAGAATTTTTGAGAGGAATACAAGTTAACAAGTAACTCCAAAATATACTAAAAGCTTTGTATGACGCCGGACGACTCACGAATGCGTTATTCTATGCGAGATAGGGTTATGTCAAGTTCTCCCTTGCTTAGTTACCTTCTTGCTAGACGGACAGTCGAAGAACAAAGACACTTCTCGAACTCGAACACTTACTAATCGCTGTGAACAACAGTTAGAAGCTACGACCCAACCATCGAGTTATTCCAGCTATTCCAGCTATTGGCCACCACCTGTGCTACCACCAGGCTGCCGATCTGCGCTCTGTGCCGCACCACGGTTACCGAGGCAAACAATACTGCCGGCAACAGCAGCTACCCGCCGCAACACCGAACCTACAATCTCAAGATCTCCAAGTATGGAAGGCACGAGTTTTAATAAAGTTACTTTAATGTTGCCATCCTAGGACGGACTGTTCTGAGCAGTAGAGAAGGCGACAAGTCGCTATAGGAAAAAAATAAACTTTTCATTGATTCTTGTAAGTGAAACCTTTTTTACGAATTGTCATAGGAAATTATATAAATTGCAATATACAAAATATTTCTTATCAAATGTTTCTTTTGTAAATTCAATGCATGTAATTTGTAATTTTCCATAAAAAAAATCCAGCAGGCGACCCCTGCACAGTGTAAGATTTTGCCAATCTAGGGCGCCTTAATTCAATAACTTTCGTATTTTTTGAGATATCAACTTGAAACTTGAACTTGAACTTCGACAAAGCCCAAAGAATTGGATAGATATAAGACAATGGGCGTGGCATTTTCGTGGGCGCCAAAATTAAAAAAAAATCATTTCAAAACATAAAAATTAAAAAAAATTACATATTTTTTCGAGAATTTTAAATAATTTCATATTTTTTGTTGTAATTTTAACATTAAAAAGTACTTTATTTTTTAATTTGGAGACCATTTTTTTTTTAATTTTGTGTGAAATTTGTGTTTTGTGATATAGGCTCATGTTTTTAGCTATAACTTCAAGATTATTAGTCAAAGCATTAAAAGCTAGGGCTTATATTGAACATAATTGACTGAGAAAGAAAAAAAACTTACGTTTAAATTTTTAGAATTTTTTTTAATAAAAAAAATGTAATAATGTCATTTTATAAAGAAATTTTACAGCTTTTTGCCATCAAGCTTATTTGATTCGAGTTTATTTCAGAGCTATTGTCCCCGTATTGATCTTAAGACAATAGTTGGGCACATTTTCTGAAAGCTCTTAGTGCCTAATTTTCGGTGGTGTTAAAAAATTTTAATAGAATGGGATAGAATTATATAAGTTTTTTCCCACCAAAAATAGGAAATATGATAAAAAAAACCTTACGTTTTGGTAAGTTTGCAGGCATTTCTAATGTCCCACTCTAAAAATCGTTATCTTCAAAGCAAACATTTTTAATTTGGTTTTGATTGTGATTTTCTCATAGTGGAACATTTCTAAAAGTGCATCTTAAAGCGCATCGACTCCAGACTAGATTGGCAAAATCTTACACTGTGCCCTGCTTGCTTATCTCCCGGTCTCGGTGTTATTATCTAGTAAAATCTGACACGTGTGGAAGAATACCGTAAATTTATTCTCAATATTGTGAAGATTGACATTTTTTATATCATTTTGTTAAATATAAGCAGTAGATTTAAGAACAGATTTAAACGCCGATAAATAAATTACTAGATTTAAGATAGTATAAGTGGCCACCCAAAGCCTATCGAATAAAGTACAGTATCCAGACAGTGAAACGTTTCGCAGCGGAACAAAGTAATTATTGTCGTAATAGATAAGGAAGATTCTTAACCAAATAAGAAGCAATCCAAGTATTGGGTGAGCCCATACCTGCGAGATCAATTGAAGGGCGATATTCTCTCTATGTACCTATTGTTTACATATTTTAATATCAATAAAACACTCTCTCACCTCCTAATATCATGTCCTATCATAAACCAAAATAAACTTCCCTTCTTCCCTCAGAATACACCTATTTTTGCAAAATATCTCATCCAACACTAGAAAATATAAGTAATATTTTAAAACGTATTAATCATTTTAATATATATTATCAGATCTATAAATTAGATGAATACAATTAATTGAATTCAATCATATTAAATAGTATGTAAACAAAGTAAAAAAAAACTGAAAACAATACAGCCGAAGGCTCCAGACGCCATGGCTTTGTAGTAGATTAAAGTTTTGTTAACGATGTAATAATAATAATAAAATATCAATAATTTACATTCTTATCATTATCTTTTGTTTGTTTTATAGTTAGTACATCAATTAGCAAACTCCTCTGATGTTTTTTGGAAATTTAACGGGTTTACGGAACTAAAGAAGTCAGAGAGGCAATCGAGGGTCGAGAACAGCCCGTTTTATTAAATTTGCCATTCTTATTCGCAGCCTGCTCGAAATATACTAAAGAGTGACCCACTCCATTCTAGTATATTTGTTTTCGTGTCAGGTTACCGGCCTTTAAAACGGCCGCTGACGAACAGCCGTTTTCAACTATTTGCCTCTCGCTCTCTCTCACTGCTTAAAGACTGTTTTTTACTGTCTGGATACGGTGCTTAAGCTAGGAAATAGCTAGATTCTAGCCGAAGCCAGGAAAGCCCACGATCGTCCCGGCTGGGATTTTGAGAGGAAGACCGCGGCGGTCACTCTAAAAAGAAGCGGGGACTTGAAAAGTGAGCAACTGCAGAAAAGGAATAAGATTTTGAGCGACAAAGAAAACACAGATTCAAGAAAAGGGAACATAAGTATAAGAGGGCGACGACACGTGGCGAGGAGAAAAAAACGTCAGAGCAACCAATACCAGGACACTGACTTCGGCAAGCAGGGTGAGCATTATGAGTGCTACAGGGACAGACAGGGCTTAGAAAATATGAATGAAATAAAACTAAAGTAACTTAAAAATGTAAGTCTGCGTGTATCCGGGCCTTTTCATAGAGTTTTCTAGGAGCTTTAGCTGCGATTTCGCCGTCTGTGTGTATCCGGGCATGTTCGCAGAGTTCCTTAACGGAAGTAATTGTAACGGTGTCGTCTGTGCGTATCCGGGCCCGCTAGCATTATTCCGGAAGCCAGTGTTAGTTCAGACGCCAGTGTTAGTTTCGACTATGCCGTCTGCGTGTACCAGGGCATCTTTGTATAGATTTCTCGACAGGATTAGGTGCAACGGCGCACCCGGGCCCGTTAGCATTTATTTCAGACGCCAGTGCCAGTTACGATCATGCCGCCTGCGTATATCCGGGCATGTTCCTTGAGTTTCCAAACGAAATTAGTTATAGAGGTGCGTATCCGGGCCCGCTAGCATTATTTTCGCCGCCAGGGTTAGTTTCGATTATGCCGCCGGCGTGTACCATGGCATCTTCGTATAGATTTTTCGATAGGATTAGCTGCAATGGAGCCGTCTGGCGTATCCGGGGCCGTTCGCATAAGTTGATACCGAGGCTCGGTGACCCGAGTGAAAATTTACCATTTAAAACGCTATGATAACCCCTCTGAACCGTCTCAAAGATAAAAATTTAATCTGAAGAGGACCTTGGGCGGACTGACGCGCCGACCCCAGCAAAAGCATCCTAAAAGATTGGCGCTAGAGTAGGGACTAGTTGAGGAAAATTGGGGAAAATAGCAACCATCGTGGCCTAAAGACCCTCTAGATCATTTCGTTTACCACCATTTGGTGTTCAGAAATTCTGTCAAGATGCCTTTTTTTTTTTTTTTTTTTGTTTTTTTGTCGCCCGAATCCCAACGAAGTCCACCTCCCGCCCAACCGACCGAGGGGCGCAGCCGCATGACGTACGGCACGAACGCGTACTAGATAGACGCGAGAGAAGAAAAATAGAATAGAACGAGGAAAATTAGGATACACTACGGGCAAGTACTACAAGCAATACAGTTTTTAGGTTTTGAAGGCTTTCTACGCCTTCAATACTACTAAAAAGGCGATTGTAATCAGTACATAAAACCCTAAAGGGTTCGTGTACTTTAAACTCACGCCTACAGTGGTGAAAAGTAAAAACTTATTTTGGACAGATTCGATGCGGCTGCTATTGACTCCGTATTGAGGACTCCAGACGCACGAGCCATACTCCAATATAGGGCGTACTAACGAAGTATATAGGGTCTGCGTTACATAAGGAGAATCGAATTCCTTCGACCACCTTTTAATGAATCCAAGCATGCCGGTGGCTTTATTAACCATTCAGGAAATATGTTCTGAGAACGAAAGTTTAGGGTCCAGGCGGACCCCTAGGTCATCAACAATAGTAATTCTTTCCAAAGAGCAATCGTTAAGCATATACGTGGCAGGCAGAGGAGTGGTGCGAGAAAATGTCATCAGTTTGCATTTAGAGCTGTTGAGATATAAATCTTTAGCATGACACCATGCTTGAAAGTTATCGAGATCCGATTGTAGGTCTGATTGGCATGAACTGTCCCTAAACTGCACGCAAAGTTTAACATCATCAGCATACATGAGTACTCTGAATTTGGCTAAAACCTGCGGCAAATCGTTAATAAACAATGTAAATAGTAGTGGTCCCAGGTGGCTACCCTGTGGGATGCCAGATGTGACACTGAGGCTATTGGGTAGAACATTTCTGAACAGAACCTTTTGGGAACTGTCACTTAGATAACTCGATAACTGGGGGAAACCCCATTGAATCAAGTTTCCTAACCAGAAGAGAATGATTAACCGAGTCGAAAGCTTTACCAAAGGCCGTTTAAATGACATCGCTTTGAAAGTTTTGTTGGAAACCCCTAATAACGAAAGAGGTGAGTTCCAGAAGATTGGTCGTGGTTGATCTTCGCCTCATAAAACCATGCTGACATGGAGAAATGACGGATCTGCAAAGATGTTGCAAGTGAGGAGTGATTACATTCTCGAAAAGTTTGGGGATTGCCGATAACTTAGAAATACCCCTATAGTTACTGGCCCTTCGATTTGCTACCTTTTTTGTGGAGAGGAATAACAAATGATTCCCTCCAAATAAGGGGAAATTCTGAGGATTCTAAAGATAAGGTAAACAATTTAAGACGGGGGTTACACAGCGCCTCGGAGCAATACCTAAGCACAGAGCCTGGTATTCCATCGGGACCCGGCGAATATACTGGCTTAACTCGTTTAAGATCATGAATAAGTGAGCTTTCGTTTAAATTAGGACTGAAGATTAGGTTCGAACTGGGCACAGCTGGAGAAAATGTATGATCTGAAGATGTTGAGGGAGAATATGTGGTTTTAAAAAACTCAGCGAAGAGATTGGCTATTGCTTGATCAGAATTTACAGTAGTATTATTAAATGACAGCGAGGGAGGGTACAACGTGGGTTTACGTTTAGAGTTAACAAAGTTATAAAACTGTTTGGGGTCCTGCGTGAACTGGACCTTGCAACGAGTCAAATAATTTTTATAACACTGAGCGTTAAGCACGGTAAAGCTAGATCGAGCACTTAGATAGGATGAGAAAGCCGTTCTTGAACCAGTACGTTTATATTTATTATAAAGCCTAGATTTTACGTTTTTTAAACGTGTCAGCTCTTTGTTAAACCACAGTGGTTTATTAGAGACCGACGGATAGGTTTCAGGAACACAAGAAGAAAAATGAGTTCATGGCACTATAAAAGATATCAACGACGGTTGCCATGTCTGAGCTCATGAAGAGATTAGACCAATCAAATTCAGCTATTAAAGTGTTTAGCCTCTGATAGTCGGCCTTTCGGAAACAGCGGACTCTGTTTAACCTACTACCAGATGTCGTTGCTAAAACTGTACCAGTGTCGATGGTCACATCGAAAGTTGGATGATAAGGATCTTCAGGTTGCGTCATTGGAGGAACTCTACTTAGGTTTACGCCAGCCGGATCTGAAACAAAGCATAAATCCAATAAGCGGTTTAAAGAATTAAAGACATAGTTAACTTGAGATAAGGATAAATAAAACAAGCCATTTATAAAGTCATGATGTGCCGCAGTCAGGAGGATATTAGACACACCGTCAGAAGACCAGTGAGCTCCAGGTATGTTGAAGTCACCCAAAGTCACCAATTGGTCCCTATCAGAAAGCCAGTTGAAAACTGCCTGAATGCCCGAAAGGTGTTTCCAATAAGTTGGCATTTCCGAAGATGGAGGAATATAAGAGCAGGTAATATATATACAGCTGCCTGTAAAAGATAATTTTACGCATATGAATTCAATGTCCAGAAAGTCGTAGGATACCACCTGTTCCGAGATGAGGCAGAAGTCAACGGCAATTAAAACTCCACCACCACGCTGGACAAGACGGTCTAATCTATAGATTATGTATTTACTCGGAAGAATTTCGGAGCAGAGGATCTCCGGCTTCAACCAGGTTTCAGTAAATACAATCACCTGAGATGCGAAAGAAAGGCTATTCGAATACAATTTAGAGAGCTCACTGCGTAAGCCTCTAGTATTCTTATAGGAAAAGGTTAGTTTTTTGGGACAGAAGGTACTGTGGTGGACACTGAGGATTGCGACGGCCTGGGCAGTTGTACTCCCGCAGGCCGTGTTCTCTTCTTTCGAGCCTCGTACTCCTTAACTATTACGTACTCGGGCCAGAAGTCACCCGAGCAAATAGTGTCAAAGAGTTGGGTTGAGACATTTATCTTAAAAGATGAAATGTCTCTGGCATACGAAAATTGAAATTTTTCCACTTTGATATGTCCGGCTTGGGTTTTGCCTTGTATAAAGGCTAGAAAATCTTCCGATGCGAGATCAGGGGCAAGCCTCGAAACAAATATTGTTTTCGAAGGTGGGACTGCTGTGACGGTCTTGCGTAACGAATTGTTACCAACTACGGCCGGTATTTCGGGCATTGTTGGACCCTGGGTTGATTTATCTACGGAGATTTGCGGAGCCAAAGATTTGTAGATTTATTGCTTGTTGTTTTACAGGACGCATGAAAAACTACCCGCAGTTATGTGGTACTGCTTTCGGGCTTCAATACACAGTGCTGTGGATCTGAGGGTACGTGTGTGGGATGCACCAGCTTCAAGACGTTCATACTCTTCCATGAAGTCTACATATCCTTTCCAGACTTCTGGTGCCGTTCGTCGTTCCTGTTGGTTGCTGTTTTCTGAGATTCTTCAGAAAATGGAAGTTTTACAATGAACTTTCTATCTATTGCAACATGTAGATTCGCTGCGAAATAAGATTCGCAGTGAGTTTCAATTGGAGATCGAGCTTTTTCTTTGGTGTCTAGATTCTCTAGTGTCCAAAATCGCTCTAGTAGCGTATCAAACTCCTCTTTGTGGTTACCGCTGAGTCGTTCTAAGCAAAAATTCTCCCGGCCACAATCCATCCAAGCTTTGTATTTTGGAGAATTGAGTCTTCCGGTTTTAGTAGCACTCTGCGCCGATAAGCATGTCAATTTTTCCTGGTTTGTCAAAGTTTGGATCGGCCGGGGTGACGTTGTTTGGGACTTACAATTAATTCGTGAGTTGGTTGATCAGCTATGATATGCGGCGACACAAAGGCTTCGACTTGTTGAGCAAAGTAATTGTGCATCGATTTCATGAGAACGTTTGCTCTAGCTCGACTGGTTTTTGGGTTGCTTCCAATGCCTTCGATGCGTAATGATGCATTGTGGAGCTTTAATGACAGCTTGGAGGCCATTCGTTCAGAGATCAGATTAATGTGTGATCCTGAGTCTAGCAAGGTTCGGAATGTGCCCACCTGACCATTGCTTGCTTTGACCAATACCTTGACTGTGGCCAGCAAACTGTAACTTCTGTTACTTGCTGCACCTACAGAAGGTTATTGTGGATCTGTTGCCGCGCCTGACGTTGTCTCCCGGTGCAGCAATGTATGGTGTTTTTTATCGCATTTAAAACACGTACGGCCTCGGCAATCGTTTGCCTTGTGGTCACTGCTAAAACAGTTTACACACAGTCTTTGTTTTTGCACCCAATTGACTCGTTCGGGTATGGTTTTGCTGCGGAAATCATCGCATTTGTATAGCCAATGAGTCCGGTGTCAGAAAGGACAATTTGGTTGCTTTCAAGCGCTGGCAAAAGTGCATGTTGGGCTCTTCTGCTCCTTTTTCGATTGCTGACTGCGTTTTCCTGTTCCCAGTACTCGGCTGCGCTGGTCCTGGAAGCTTAAAATTGTGTCGAGACCTTGAAGTTCTCTTGAACCGTGTAACGATTGTTTGCAGAGTGCTCTATTCGAAAAAAAGTCCAGTTTTTTCTTGATGATGGCAATCATGATTGAATCGTAGCTGGATACATCAATGCCTAGTCCCTTTAATGATGCTAGAGACTCAATTGTTGTGATATACAACTCTTTTAATGACTATGGATCGTCAATGTTAGTATGGTGTTGCAGGATACGATTGTGAATCGTATCTGCTACATGTCGTGGATTGTTGTACGCATCAACTAATATTTCCCACGCGCTCATGTAATTTTCTTTTTAAAGATCAATATGCCTTATTAATCTTTCTGTCTCTCCAGTCACGGTGGTTATATCTGTATCAGTCGTATGACTCACGACTGTCCACGTAAAACTTCAAATAATTTGCGATTCTACATTCCGCTGGAATATTTTTGTCATTATCCTCAAATCGATTCCATACTTCATCGATTGCGGCCAACTTTGTTTTATAATACGTTGGATTTAGCTTTCTTTCCGCTGAGTCTTTTTTAAAATTGCGGATGATCTTCGAGACTGATCTCTTCCTGCATCCTTAATTCCTGACCGTTGGGAGTGTTTTATTTGCTTTGACAGCTGGTTACGCTCCTATACGCAACCGTAGAGCGGTCGAAGGAATCAACAAATGGTCAATAGACTTGGAGGATTTCTAGAATTCAGAGTTCTAGAACATGAGTTTTCCGCTTTGATGACAATGTCCAGGAAAGTTCCCAAGAGTTACGGAACTTTCCCGGTTGGTCTCACCAAATGTTTTTATGGCAAGAATAAAATTTCAGGAAGATTCTTAAGAGTTACGGAATCTTTCCTGTGAGTTTGACGTATTCAGGACAATTTCCTGTGAGTCAGGGCTCACTAAAATGGCGAGTGAGAAAAGATCAGGAAGATTACCAAGAGTTACGGAATCTTTCCTGTAAGTTCTGTGATATCTAGAATTCGAGAGATGTAGAAAAGGATTGTAGCTTCGTTGATAGTGTCGAGGAAGTTTCCCAAGAGTTACGGAACTTTCCCGGTTGATATCACGAAATATTTTATGGTTAGAGAAATTCACGAAGATTCCCAAGAGTTACGGAATCTTCCTGTGGGTTGACGTGCACGGTTAACCTGTTCGTCGGGGTCACCAAAATGTATGTGAGGAGGCTTAGATGCCTGGCAGATATTGCATAAACTATTGCCTGCTGTTGTCGCAACTAGCACTTAAAACTATGTGGACGGTTTGTTTGGTTTGGTTGGGTGAGTGAGGGTCTGAAGGCACAGCGACAGCCTCTGATGCATGCAGGAGTAAAGCTCCTGTTTGAGGTAGAACTCTTACTGATTTTATTTCTGAAACTTAACAGTATTTATTAGTAAGTGACCATGAGACTATCTTGTGTGCAGTAGGAGAGCCTGCGGGTGCCGCACGCGCAGTGCCTCTTTCGAGCCAGGCGTATCGACCGGACACTATGTGTCCGCAGGCTTTTGCAAGGGCGTGACGGCAGATGTGGCCGGCGGAGCCAGCAAATCGGCTGACCGGATCGCATCACTCCTGGGGTTCGCCTGCGACCAGAGCATGCGACGGAGAAGGACGTGCCAGTTTTCTGGTGGAGCGAGGAGCCGAACTCCGATCCGAATGTCTGTACGCCCGGCGAAAGCTCACCCTGGCTCGCTGCGCAGTGCGAGTCGCCGAGTGCAACGAGGTTTACAAGGCGGCGAGAAAAGCCCTCAAAACAGCCATAAGGGATGCCAAGAGCGAACGTTTCCTGCGGCTCTGCGAAGAGGCAGAATATTACCTGTGGAGGAGTCTACAAGACGGTGGTCAAGGGACTGACAGCGGGCAGCTCGGCCGCGACGGACCCTGCAGCCCTGGACGGCATAGTGCAAGCGCTGTTCCCGAGAGGAGAGCCGGTGACTGCGGAGTGCCCACCCTACGAAGCCTGCGTGACTTCGGAGGAGGAGGTGACAAGGATGGGAAGGACAGTCCGTCCTAAGAAGGCACCAGGACCGGACGCAGTGGCCAATAGGGCTCTGAAGCTGGCCATCGCTCTCCATCCGAAGAAATAAGCGTCGTTTTACTCCAAGTGCCTAGGAGAGGTGATCTTTCCCAAAAGATGAAAGAGGCAGAAGCTGTTGCTGCTCGCCAAGCCGGTCTAGCCAGTCGGGGAGCCATCGTCTTACAGGTCGATCTGTCTCACCGACACCACCGGCAAGGTGTTTGGGAAGCTGAAAGTGGCAAGGCTGAACGCGGCTATCGAGGAAGCCGGGGACCTCTCTCCAAGCCAGCTTCGGCTTCAGGAAGGGGAGTGTTCAGTCGCAGTATTTAGTCCCAGCTCCGTGCTGGGACCCCTGCTCTGGAACACCATGTACGACGGTGTTCTGCGGGTCCCGATGCCCGGCGATACTACCGTCGTGGGCTTTGCCGACGAATTAGCTATGGTCGCGGTTGCGCAGGAGAGCGAGGCAATGGAAGTGAAGGCCAACGCAGATATTAAGGCGATTGAAACGTGGGTCTCGCGTTATGGGCTGCAGCTAGCGGCGCACAAGACAGAGGCGGTCCTCATCTCGAGCAGGAAAATAGTGAAAACGGCAGAAGTCTGCGTCGGCGGAGCCGTGATAAAGTCGAATAGGTGCATAAAATACCTCGGCGTCCTCCTCGGCACTGTCCCGGATGCTCCCAAATACCAGAGGGCGCAAACACGCCGCCAGGAAGCTGCTGGCAAGCGTTGTCACCTCACAGCTGCTGTACGCGGCGCCCGTGTGGAATGAGGCGGTTGAGACGAGATCCTACGTGAGGCGGATCGAGGCGACGTACAGACTGTGCGTTATTCGAGTGGCCAGCGCATTCCAAACGATTTCGGACGACGCAGTGCTAGTCCTACCCGGTCTGGTGCCGTTAAGGGAGCTGGTGCAGAAAAAGAAGAACCTACGCAACGCGCTCCGTGGGCACCAAGGACCCAATGGTGCTTTAAAGGCTGAGCTGAAGAGCATTCCCAGAAGGAGGAGCTATGTAAGCTGGCAAGCCAAATGGGATGGCCAATAAATGAATATAAAAAAACATCCACTCGCCCGTCTTCTCTAGCCCGTTCCCAAATTCCTGACTCCGTAGCAGTTCCCCGGTCATTTCGGGCCGCACCGGCCGAAGGTCACCCTTGCCCGACTCTGGCGCTGTTCCCCGGAATTTCGGGGCAGCACTGGTCGAAGGCAACACCTCCCTCTCAAAGTTCTTTCGTGGTCAGGATGCATCCGATACCCGGGGCACGAGGTCGGGGGCATCCTGGCTAGTAAGGCGGCGGGGAAGGCTGTTTCCTGGTTACAGGAACAGTAACTACCTGCCGAACGGGGCGCCCCGCTGCACGAGCATGGAGGCCAGACCATTGGCGGACTCGGCGTCGCCACCCGGGTTTACGGGTCGACGCTAGCTCTCCAATGGCCAGGCCTAATACAGCGATTCATCGCTACCCTTCTTTTTCCCCTCCCTCCTTACCTGAATTCGGCCACCTCGGCCGACGAACCTGCCTGTCCCCTTAGACTTATAAATGTTTCTGTGGAGGATCCTGAAGCCGATGAGTATTTATCCCAGCCTAAGAAAGCATCCTTACACTACTGTTACGGAAATAACTGCTAAACTTGAAAGTACTATTGTCGGTTAAACATCCGATATAGTTGAATCTAAAATGGCCAAAACAATGCAGAACGGAAGATCTGCTGAGAAATTTTCAACTGAAATTGACAACCTCAGGAAATTACTAGAAGCTCCTTATAAAGAAGACGAAGGCTTATTGGCCGAATATGCTGACAAATTTAGCACCATGGGGAACATGGCAGACTAAAAACAATCCTCGCTGCCAATAACTTCAATACAATGAATAAAGCTGCCACAAAGTACATACGAATGCGGAAGACAAGCTTATCGCGG
Organism: Drosophila anomelani; assembly: GCA_035045905.1. Classification (NCBI taxonomy): domain Eukaryota; kingdom Metazoa; phylum Arthropoda; class Insecta; order Diptera; family Drosophilidae; genus Drosophila; species Drosophila anomelani. The sequence goes on from JAWNOO010000163.1 coordinate 99,473, forward strand.
TAATAACTACCGATAACTACCGGTAATTTTCATGGTAGAGGAGGCCGTGGTAACCATCAGTACAACGGTCAATAACAAAACAATGGCTACCAACAAAACATCAGGTACAACCAAAATTTTAATAACCACACCAATAACTATAATAGAGACAAAATATCGGCAATTACCAAACTAACAATAACTCTGGAAACTCTCAACCCCTTTCAGATGCACAACAATAACCTTTAAAATGCACACCATCAATCTTAGCAAGAAATTAATAAAAACTTATGTTCCTAGTAGACACTGGTGCAGACATATGAATATTAAAAAAAATTTGGGCATATTTCACGATATTCAGGAAAATGATAGTCTTACTATTTAAGGCATAGACTAGGAATTAATAAAAACCAAAGGATTAATATACTCGAGAGGCAGACAGATAAATGTATCAATCCACATGATTTTTATATAGTGGATTTACATTTTGCAATACCTTGTGATGGAATAATATGCATAGTCAAGAAGACTTCAAGCCAATGAAGAATGCATTATATTGAGACCAAAAATTCGAATTACCCAATTTATGTTCCAATAACATAAAGTTCTGGAATTATTTCCCCAATTTTACCATCAAATGAAGATAGTGTACTAATTCCCAATCAGGAAATTCAAAATAGCAACTACCAAAAATGCATTTGTCCGATTACTGAATACAACAACTACCAGTAAAATAATAAATATTGTGGGAGCCAGTCGCAACTTGGCAGGTCCTTAAGCTAACGCACTTGATTTATTTGGTAACAAACCTGTCTAGCAAAGATCCAATCTGGATAATTTTCATTTCTCGAGAGTATTTCTAGAGATGTCCAGAAATTCATTATGGCTAACTGTGGTCACTTTAATTAGCTAATTTCCTGTCTCTTTTCTCTGGAAGCCGTTCGAGTGCAGTCAACTACAACCAAATATTGTTTGCTAAAGCTCAAATATAAGTCAACGTGCATCTTGTGGATAGAACCATAATTATTCCCAGTAAACACTGCCAATTGAAGAATTGGCAGCCCCGCTTTCTTTTTCCTCGGTGCAAATCATTATTCTTGTGATTTCTGCTGCTTTTTTTTTTTTTTGTTCTCTTTCTCTCTCTTTGCTTTTTGAAACTGATAGTGTACACAGTGGTTCTACGGTCTTTGAAAATGTCCCAGAATATTGTCTGTATTATAAATAACTGCCAAAAAAATATTTTGGCAGACCAGACCAGTCTCCATTGCTGGATTTGCGATGCAGTAGTGCATGCTAAGTGCATCGTTATTGTTGTGAAGCCTATCGACCGGTTGAGAAGGAGATATCATCCTTCATGCGGCAGACCAGGAGTGGATTTTCTGAGATCATGGCCACTTTTCGCAAGGCGAGTGACCTGTTCTCCGCGCTTGACGCTCAATTTAATAGTATGAAGCTATTAAATGAGTCGCCGAAACGCAAAAAATCTGCTGCTGGTCAGCTGCAACTGTGTGATACACAGCAACCGATTTCCTGCCACTCTCCTGCGCCTCAGCTCCTGGTCCCCGCTCCAATGGTTCTGAGATCAGGAACGAGGAAAGATTCTGTAACCGAATCGGACGCTGGGGTATCGGCAGCCGCTCAGCCAGCAATTTCCGCTGCGGAGCCCAAATCTTAGGCTTCGAAAATCTCCGTAGAAAAATTGGCCCACGGTCCAACAATGCCCGGAACACCGGTCGTGGTTAGTAAAAATATTTTTTTTTTCTCTCTGTTTCAATTTAGTGGTCTTATAAATTTACGCTGCAAAAAGAAAAATGTCTCTCCTCCTTATCTATTATTGCTGAACAATTTAACGTAGAGAGTCAGTGGTTAATATTAAATTATTGTGTTAGGTGATATGCCGGGCGGGCAGCTGCCAGATTGTGACCCTCTTGAGCCTCCTTCTTGTTCTTACCCTGGTCAATGACCTGGCCAGCGGGCTGAGGTGACTCAGCAGTCGGATCTTGTGCGTTGTAGTAAGACAGTTGATGGTATTTTCGACTGCTGAGACCCCGAGCTCACGACTGATATCTACGTTCTTTATGGACTGGAATGCCTGAATCCTTCTTAAATGCGTTTTGGCTACCCTTGCTGCAGATGAAGTAGCGAAGGGAGTGAAGCGATCCTCTAAGCTCTCAGCGAATGTTTCAGCTCGGTCCAGCGGAGACTTGGACCGAGTCCCATCCGCTCTTTTTACTGGAAACTTAGGAGCAGCCTGCCTTTTGCTCTGGCCAACAATCTTCCATAGCGCATAATTGGTGTCCCTGTACGGGGTTGCTCCTCCAACTCCTTATCCAGGCTCTTCTCCCGCAGAAGATTCAAAAGCTTCATCACCCTGTTGCCCAACCTTCGGTAGACTCTTAGGACAGCTGCATCATGAGACCTTGCGTACACTCTCCTGAGCCTGTGCTTGATCTCAATGAGAGCCCTGATTTCCGGAGGAAGTGGAGGGGAGGACCTGGAGAAGCTATTGCTGTTGGGCGCCGCAAGCTCCGCTGCAGCAATGACCTTTTGCTCCAAGAGCAAGGCTGCATCATTTACGTCATTCGGATCTCCATTTCCAGGTGAATGGAGTCCTCCAGTGACCACCTAAACCTCCTGACATCAGATCCGATAGAAAGCAGCGTCCTACTAGGCACATCAGCACTGCTAGGTGTAGGCTGACAATGAGCGGAAGGTGATCCGAGCTGAGCTCAATGTGCAGCCTACGACCTTGGAGGCCTTGCAAGAGTGCGAAATCCAACGCTGAGGGAGTTGTGCCATGACTGGGGAAAAAGGTGGGTCTTCCTGTGGCCAGAACATCAGCTCCCAGGTTATCCAGAGCTTCCAAAATTGCTGCTCCTCGCCTGTCCGCTCTATCATTGCGATGCTTGGCGTTGAAGTCACCCCCAATGATAACTTTGTCACCACATATGTTAAGCATGGCCTCAAAACCATCTCATGTCCGGGAAGGACGAGGAGGCAGATAGACCGCTGCCACATCCAGGTCTCCCATGTCAGTGTTGTGTGTGATCCTTGCCATCTGTAGCAGTCCCAGACGGATCGGGTTATGCTGGTAGTATGTCAGCCCTCTCTTGACTAGAATTGCTGCTCCGCGCCTAGATATCGCATCCGGGAAGTCTACTCTGTGTATATTGTATCCAAAAAAGCTAATGAACTCTCCGTGTTTAAGGTGGGTCTCGGACACAATAATTATGTCGATGCTGTGCCCAGAGAGGTACACCAGAAGCTCCTCCCCATTGGCACGGAGACTCTTCGCATTCTATATTCCCACTTTAATGATTGCCTATATCCAGGAGCATTGTTGTGTACTCCCGAATTTGTAGTAGGTTGGTGCTGCTGAGCTCTCGTCCTGCTAGCTTATGAGACCCCGGGCTGTATCATACCCGAGGGTATCGCACTCTGCCTGCTGTGACCAGTCCTTGCAGAGTTGTGCGGCTGCTGTGGCAACTTAGGGAGTACACCCTTAAGTTTCAGTGCAAAAATGCGGAATTTTTTGTCATATTCAGCGTGATTGTTGCCACAGTTGGCACAGCAGAGGTCGGCTGTAATAAGAGCTTTGCAGTTCACCGATCCTGTCCAATGATCATCAGCACATCTACCGCAGACAGGCGGTTTAAAACCATAGTTTTTCGTATGATTAAAGCCGAAGCACCTGTAACATTGCTTTAGTCTATTGGTGTCCTTCTTGGGTTCCATCGATACACGGTGCCTACCGATCTTAGTAATCAGCAGTGCCTCGTTGTTGTTTGAAGCCTGCTTCAGATCAACAAACCAGATATTTTGTCTAGCCTGTTCCTTGGCATCATCCTGACCCGCTTGGCGACGAGCTCGGTATGGGGGGTTGAACAGATTTTCCACCGTATGCCCCTTCTTTGAGAACTGCAGAATAATAAAGTTCTGCGGTGTGGTGCTGGCCAGGTTTTTGATGACCATCCTGAAAGGCCTGTCCTCCTTTAGACAGAAATATTTGTATATTACATTATTGTCTGTCAAGAACCTCGTGATGGCACAGTGAGTGGAGGAGTCCTTGGCATAAAATCGCAGCACGATACTTGGCGTCGTCTTCTTACATAAACTTATTAACGGTGATTTGGAGAGCCCCTACCTGCTAGGCCAGCTCAATTTCCATGTTCCCTGTCTTTCATCTAGAACTTTTATACCTTTATTAGTTAACCACTGTAGGCGAAAGTTTGAAGTACATGAACCCTTTAGGGTTTTATGTACTGAATTCAATCGCGTTTTTAGTAGTATTGAAGGCATTGAAAGCCTTCAAAAACTTAGAACTGTATTGCTTGTAGAACTTACTCGTATTGTATCCTAATTTTTCCTCGTCCTATTATATTTTTTCTTCTCTCGCGTCTATCTAAAACGCGCTCGTGCCGTACGTCACACGGCTGCGTCCCTCGGTCGGTTGGGCGGGAGGTATGCGTGGGACTCGCGCGAAAAAAAGTAAATAAATTAACAGCGATTGACAAATACAGCTGGGTGGTGTCCTCCTGGTGTTCATCACGAGTCTTCTTCGTGGAGCACCCCGTACATCTCACGTGTCTTCTTCTTCGCATCGCACAGTTCGCACCCGTTGGTTGGTTGTGTTTCTTTGATTAACTGGACATCTGATCCCATCACGAAGCTGACAATATCCTGCATACATTGCCCGTTGCATGGAGCAACTTCCGGAGTATCATAAGAACAGATTTTGTTTGAGTCTCAATTTTTACGTACGGCATATCCGTCAAAAGAAACCAGAAACTATGTAAGCCTATATACTATATATACGCATCATAACCAGAAATCCTACAAAGTTCAGTTAAATTCAACTATGTAAGCCTATATACTATATATACGCATCATAACCAGAAATCCTACAAAGTTCAGTTAAATTCATTGATATAAAATTTAATATATTAAAACTTATTCATAGAAAAATATAACTTAATCTTTGATGCTTTAATTTAAAGCTGTAAGAAAAAAGAAACAAATGTAAAGTAAATTTCACGTATTTGTCTTATTGATTAATTAATTTTTTCTATCGGCAGTTTTAGGAACAAAAATAAAAGAATAAGCAGTTTCTTAACGTAAATATAATTATCTCTTTAGTTTAAGGATTAAATTTAGGAAATGTATCAGAATGTCGCTTTGGTATATTATATGGATTTAAACACGGAGTATATTAGTATATTAGTATTATTAGTTTTGTAACACATTTGTTTACTTTAACACCAAATCTACGCCCATTTTCCCTGAGCATGCCGGTCATGAGTAGACAAAGGGTGTTAAGGTGAAAAACGCTTGATCAGTATGTTCGTTACAATATTAAGGGTCGAAAGTATGAAACACTTTCAAAATACGAAATAGTTCAAACTAATCCCGAATTATAAAAAACATGTCTTATGTTAACTAACAAAAAATGTTCCCCCACAATTAACATAAAAATTGACAGAGATATGCACCAAATATAGTGATATATTCAGACTTCAAACGGAATCTATAAACACAAATAATTTCTACAAACCGAAGCTAAGATTGAAGGACAATGAACCCGTGTATATACAAAAAATTACAGAAATCCTCATAGTCAAATGACGAAATACAGGTGCAGTTGCAAAAGTAAATCGACAATAGTCGAACTACAATGGCCCACTCTTATTAGATGAATGTTTTTAAAAAGTTAAGGGATGGCCGAAAGCTTAGAGATTCCTCTATAGTTATTGGCCTCCGATTTGTTTCCTTTTTTATGAAGAGGAATAATGAATGATTCCTTCCAAATAAGGGGAAAGTGCAATGTTTCTAAGGATAAGGTAAACAATTTCAGAAGGGGCGAGCACAGGGCATCGGCACAATACCTAAGCACGCAGCCCGGTATTCCGTCGGGACCTGGCAGATAAACTGGCTTTACACGATGAAGATCTACAAGGAGAGAACTTTCGTTTAAACATGGACAGAAAATTAGGTTCGATTTTGGCTTGCTATAAGAATAAGTCTGATTTGGGTCAGTGGAAGTAGAGTATGTAGTTTGAAGAAACTGGGCAAAGAGATCGGCAATTGCCTGATCGCCCTTACAGTTGCGTTTTCAAAAGAAAGCGATGAAGGATGGGATACCGCCTTACGTTTAGTATTAACAAAATTATAAAACTGTTTAGGATCCTGCGAAAATTGGGCCCTGCAACAAGTCAAATAATTTTTGTAACACTGTGCGTTGAGTACGGTGAAGTTTGACCGAGCCGATATATAGTTAGAGAGGTCAGAACCAGAATTGTTTTTTTTTTTTAATTTCGTGTACAGCCTTGACTTTACATTTTTCAAGCGATTCAATTCTTTAGTAAACCAAGGTGGTTTATTTGAAGTAGAGGGATAAAATAATGGAACACATTCAGAGAAGAATGAATTCATCGCATTATAAAAAATGTCCACGGCAGCAGCCATGTCAGTGCACATATATAAATCAGACCAATTAAAGTCAGAAATACAATTATTTAGCCGGTCGAAGTCAGACTTGCGAAAGCAGTAAACTCTTTTGGCTGGTCTATCAGATATTTTCTGTATATCAGTACCAATGTCGAGTGTCACATCGGAAGTGGGATGATAGGGATCTTCCGGTTGCGTCAGAGGCGCCACCCTCGCTAAACTAGCACTCGCCGGGTCTGAGACAAAACAAAGATCAAGCAAGCGCTCTAAGGAATTTCGTACATGGTTGACTTGAGACAGCGAAATGTCGAACAAGCCAGCAATAAAATCATGTGTTGAGTTGTGTTGCGTTGAGGATTGAAGTGTGTTATATGAGTTATTTAGGGACCAAATAGCCCCAGGGATATTAAAATCACCAAAGACTGCTAAATGATCTCTATCAGAAAGCATATTGGAAACCAACCGAATGGCGGAAAGGTGGTTCCAAAAAATAGGCAGTTCCGAGTCCCAACGACCGAGTCCCAACGAGGCCCACCTCCCGCCCAACCGACCGAGGGGCGCAGCCGCGTGACGTACGGCACGAACGCGTACTGGATAGACGCGAGAGAGGAAAAATAGAATAGAACGAGGAAAATTAGGATACACTACGGGCAAGTACTACAAGCAACACAGTTTTTAAGTTTTGAAGGCTTTCTACGCCTTCAATACTACTAAAAAGGCGATTGTAATCAGTACATAAAACCCTAAAGGGTTCATGTACTTCAAACTCACGCCTACAGTGGTTAACTACTAGGGGGATAAAATTTCTAGAAGAAAGACGGGGAACATGGAAATTGAGCTGCCCAAGTAGGTAGGGGCTCTCCACCTCGCCGTGAATAAGGGATAAATGCCCCGAGGTAACCACGAAGCGTTTTTTTTTTTTAATTTTTTTTCTGATTTTGTATGCCATTTTGAAGCAAAAAGTCAGATTTTTTACTAAAAAAAAAAGATAAATTGTAAAAAAAAAAATACTATTAAAAAAAAAATTAAAAAAAGGGCCACGTGAGTACCTGTAGAATTACTTAAACTATATTTGTGCAAAATTTCTAATCGATCGGATCAGTAGATTTTCTGTAATCGTGTTCACCGACTTGGAAAAGGCTACTTTTCAGGACAGCGCTTCAAAGTTTTGTGAGCACATGCAGTGCACACTAAGCGACCTCCATTAAATTGGCTATAACTTTGTTAATTTTAATTTGATTGATTTGCAACTTTTACACAATATTCTTTACATCTTGTGCAATTGTAAAAAAAAAAAAAAAAAAAATTTCGAAAAAAAAAATTACAAACCTTACCCCCCCCTTAAAGAAGGTAAATTAATTAGGAGAAGTCTACTAGAGTAAGACGGTAATCTAAGGTTAGCATCCCAGGGTAGGCCACGGAGGGCGAAAAGTAAAAACTTCTTTTGGACAGATTCGATGCGGCTACTATGGACTCCGTATTGAGGACTCCAGACGCACGAGCCATACTCCAATATAGGGCGTACTAACGAAGTATATAGGGTCTTCGTTACATAAGGAGAATCGAATTCCTTCGACCACCTTTTAATGAATCCAAGCATGCCGGCGGCTTTATTAACCATACAGGAAATATGTTCTGAGAACGAAAGTTTAGGGTCCAGGCGGACGCCGAGGTCATCAACAATAGTAATTCTTTCCAAAGAGCAATCGTTAAGCATATACGTGGCAGGGAGAAAAGTGGTGCGAGAAAATGTCATCAATTTGCATTTAGAACTGTTGAGATGTAAATCGTTAGCATGGCACCATGCTTGAAAGTTATCGAGATCCGATTGTAGGTCAGATTGGCGTGAGCTGTCCCTATACTGCACGCAAAGTTTAACATCATCAGCATACATAAGTACTCTGGATTTGGTTAGAACCTGCGGCAAATCGTTGATAAACAATGTAAATAGTAGTGGTCCCAGGTGGCTACCCTGTGGGACGCCAGAAGTGACACTGAGGCTATTGGATAGAACATTTCTGAACAGAACCTTTTGGGACCTGTCACTTAGATAACTCGAAATCCACTTAAGAAGATCACTTGGAAACCCCAATGAATCGAGTTTCCTAACCAGAAGAGAATGATTAACCGAGTCGAAAGCTTTACTAAAGTCCGTGTAAATGACATCGGTTTGAAGGTTTTGTTGGAAACCCCTAATAACGAAAGAGGTGAGTTCCAGAAGATTGGTCGTGGTTGATCTTCGCCTCATAAAACCATGCTGACATGGAGAGATGACGGATCTGCATAGATGTTGCAAGTGAGGAGTGATTACCTTCTCGAAAAGTTTGGGGATTTCAGATAACTTAGAGATACCTCTATAGTTACTGGCATCCGACTTGCTACCTTTTTTGTGGAGAGGAATAACAAATGATTCCCTCCAAATAAGGGGAAATTCTGAGGATTCTAAAGATAAGGTAAACAATTTTAGAAGGGGGTTACACAGCGTCTCGGAGCAATACCTTAGCACAGAGCCCGGTATTCCATCAGGACCTGGTGAATATACTTCCGACAATGGAGAAATGTAGGAACATGTTATAAAAACAGAGCGACCATTAAATGATAGCTTCACACAGAGAAATTCAACTTCGTTGCTTTCCTCGAAAGTTAATAATTCTGACGTGAGAGTAAAGTTGACCGCTATGAGGATCCCACCCCGCGCCTGAGAGGCCGATCTAGCCGATAAATCGTGAGCGCAGCTGGGAAAACTTCGGAGCTAAGACTCTCCGGCTTTAGCCAGGTTTCTGTGAACACAATAACATGGGAGGCGAATGCAAAACTGTCAGAATACAATTTAGGCAGCTTACTACGCAAGCCTCTTGCATTCTGATAGGAGATTAACAGCGAAGTATTTAATTTTTTTGGGCAGAGTTAGAGGATGTAGGAGGCACAGTGGTCAGATCGGGCTTGGGAAGAGTTATACCCACAGGCCGTTTCTTTTTCTTAGCTTCATATTCTTTGACGACAACATACTCAGACCAGAATTGGGTTGAGCATATCGTGCCAAAGAATTCATTTAGGACATTTCTTTTGAAAGATGAAATATCCCTAGCATAAGAAAATTTGAATTTTTCCATCTTTATTTCAAGTTTTCGGCTCTGACTTTGCCTCGTATAACGGTAATCACATCTTCAGATGTTTGACCAGGGGAGAGCCGCGAAACAAATATGTGTTTCGTAGGTGGGACAGCAATGAGGGCTTGTGGCAAGACAGGCTGAGTGCCTGCCGTGCAATTGTCGGCCGGTAATCCCTAGGGGGATATATTTATGGGGCTATGGGGGGTCGGAGCTTGCGGTCCCATAGGTGACCAAGAAGAAATTAACGGGGGAACGATCAGTTCCCCAAGCACCTTCAGATACCGACTCTTTCCTAACACTTGATCTCAGAGTTCTGGGATTTTATTCAGTGATCGAGGGCTGTGCCGTGGTTTGCAGCACGATACTTGGCGTCGTCTTCTTACATAAACTTATTAACGGTGATTTGGAGAGCCCCTACCTGCTAGGCCAGCTCAATTTCCATGTTCCCTGTCTTTCATCTAGAACTTTTATACCTTTATTAGTTAACCACTGTAGGCGAGAGTTTGAAGTACATGAACCCTTTAGGGTTTTATGTACTGAATTCAATCGCGTTTTTAGTAGTATTGAAGGCATTGAAAGCCTTCAAAAACTTAGAACTGTATTGCTTGTAGAACTTACTCGTATTGTATCCTAATTTTTCCTCGTCCTATTATATTTTTTCTTCTCTCGCGTCTATCTAAAACGCGCTCGTGCCGTACGTCACACGGCTGCGTCCCTCGGTCGGTTGGGCGGGAGGTATGCGTGGGACTCGCGCGAAAAAAAGTAAATAAATTAACAGCGATTGACAAATACAGCTGGGTGGTGTCCTCCTGGTGTTCATCACGAGTCTTCTTCGTGGAGCACCCCGTACATCTCACGTGTCTTCTTCTTCGCATCGCACAGTTCGCACCCGTTGGTTGGTTGTGTTTCTTTGATTAACTGGACATCTGATCCCATCACGAAGTGACAATATCCTGCATACATTGCCCGTTGCATGGAGCAACTTCCGGAGTATCATAAGAACAGATTTTGTTTGAGTCTCAATTTTTACGTACGGCATATCCGTCAAAAGAAACCAGAAACTATGTAAGCCTATATACTATATATAGCATCATAACCAGAAATCCTAAAAGTTCAGTTAAATTCAATATGTAAGCCTATATACTATATATAGCATCATAACCAGAAATCCTACAAAGTTCAGTTAAATTCATTGATATAAAATTTAATATATTAAAACTTATTCATAGAAAAATATAACTTAATCTTTGATGCTTTATTTAAAGTGTAAGAAAAAAGAAACAAATGTAAAGTAAATTCACTATTTGTCTTATTGATTAATTAATTTTTTCTATCGGCAGTTTTAGGAACAAAAATAAAAGAATAAGAGTTTCTTAACGTAAATATAATTATCTCTTTAGTTTAAGGATTAAATTTAGGAAATGTATCAGAATGTCGCTTTGGTATATTATATGGATTTAAAACGGAGTATATTAGTATATTAGTATTATTAGTTTTGTAACACATTTGTTTACTTTAACACCAAATCTAGCCCATTTTCCCTGAGATGCCGGTATGAGTAGACAAAGGGTGTTAAGGTGAAAAACGCTGATCAGTATGTTCGTTACAATATTAAGGGTCGAAAGTATGAAACACTTTCAAAATACGAAATAGTTCAAACTAATCCCGAATTATAAAAAATTCTTATTAACTAACAAAAAGTCCCCAATTAACATAAATTGAAGAGATATACTATAGTGATATTCAGACTCAAACGGTCATAAACACATATTTCAAACCGAAGTAAGTTGAAGGAAATGAACCGTGTATATACAAAATTACAGAAATCCTAAGTCAAATGCGAAATACAGGTGAGTTGAAAAGTAATCGTAGTCGAACTCAATGCACTCTTATTAGATGAATGTTTTTAAAAAGTTAAGGGATGGCCGAAAGCTTAGAGATTCCTCTATAGTTATTGGCCTCCGATTTGTTTCCTTTTTTATGAAGAGGAATAATGAATGATTCCTTCCAAATAAGGGGAAAGTGCAATGTTTCTAAGGATAAGGTAAACGATAAATCGTGAGCGCAGCTGGGAAAACTTCGGAGCTAAGACTCTCCGGCTTTAGCCAGGTTTCTGTGAACACAATAACATGGGAGGCGAATGCAAAACTGTCAGAATACAATTTAGGCAGCTTACTACGCAAGCCTCTTGCATTCTGATAGGAGATTAACAGCGAAGTATTTAATTTTTTTGGGCAGAGTTAGAGGATGTAGGAGGCACAGTGGTCAGATCGGGCTTGGGAAGAGTTATACCCACAGGCCGTTTCTTTTTCTTAGCTTCATATTCTTTGACGACAACATACTCAGACCAGAATTGGGTTGAGCATATCGTGCCAAAGAATTCATTTAGGACATTTCTTTTGAAAGATGAAATATCCCTAGCATAAGAAAATTTGAATTTTTCCATCTTTATTTCAAGTTTTCGGCTCTGACTTTGCCTCGTATAACGGTAATCACATCTTCAGATGTTTGACCAGGGGAGAGCCGCGAAACAAATATGTGTTTCGTAGGTGGGACAGCAATGAGGGCTTGTGGCAAGACAGGCTGAGTGCCTGCCGTGCAATTGTCGGCCGGTAATCCCTAGGGGGATATATTTATGGGGCTATGGGGGGTCGGAGCTTGCGGTCCCATAGGTGACCAAGAAGAAATTAACGGGGGAACGATCAGTTCCCCAAGCACCTTCAGATACCGACTCTTTCCTAACACTTGATCTCAGAGTTCTGGGATTTTATTCAGTGATCGAGGGCTGTGCCGTGGTTTGCTGCTGTTGAGAGCTCGCCGCGGGTTGTAGGGATCCGTCACCATGCTGCACTTCAGTTGCAGTTTTTTTGCGCCTAGGATACTCATTTAATAGCGTAAGGCTATTAAATTGCTTATCAAGCGCTAAGAAGATGTTATGAGTTTTATTGAAACTCGATAATAGCTCCTTAAAACTGCCCTTGGTTTGCCGCATGAAAGACATAATTTCCCTTTCAACGTCACGACAGGCATCGCAACAGTAGCGCAAGCCAATGTTTTTTCTCACGTCATCGACAGTCCGGCCGGCAACCCCAATGCACTTTGCATGCAAAATGTTGTCGCACAACTAGCAGCCGATGGTGAGATCGCTGGACAAAAGTACCTTTTTACAGGTTTTGGAAAAGCAGACGATATCAGAAGACATTTTTTTCGACTTACCAATGTACTTGTAAACTTAAGAGAGCGGGGGTGATAGATAATGAAAAACAGTGCAGCTGCACAGAGAGAGTTGATGAGCAAGAGAGGGGGAGAGCGTGAGATTAAGCGAGCTTAGAGAACGTTTAGCTATCGCAACAAAGCAACAACGGCTAAACGAAGAAGGCAAAAAGAGGAATACAAAAGAACAAGAAAAACAAACACTGGCAGCACAAGTTAAATAAAGCAAATAAAAGGGATTAGATCATAAAATTATTAAGTTGCATGCACATGCGAAGTGAACGGGAACTATACAGATCACAATGTAGAAGTTTAAGTAAACCCCGATGATTTTTACGCAAATTAATTACACAAAACGAGAGCGCAAGAAAAAAACAGTAATAAAAGCACAACAGAACAAGAATTGGCTAACGCGATTATTAAAAATGACAAACAAGTATCAAAAGCTTCAAAGCCCAACGTATATGAAGTCATGAAAAAATGCGAAACACGTTAAGTACCTTGTGAGTAAAAACTAATTTATGTTAATGTTTGAAAATGGAAAGAAAATTATCGCAAGATAAAATGTTAGTAATTCGTATACTAATGGAATTCTGAACTTAGGTCAGTTCTGTTAAAGGCTTGAAACACAAGCTGGTATATATGAAATCAGCCAGGATTTCCAAAAACCTTGGCCAAGATCAAAAGAGATATTCAGTACATATCATCTTTTCATAACGTAATTTGTCGTAACGTTACAATATGTAACAGAGAGAAGACGCCGACATTCATTTTTCCCAGCACAGGTAATTTCCAGGGCTGGGAAGAGGTGCTAGACATCACCTTACAGATTGAACAGGGCAATTACAAGGTAGAGAACTGGAGAGTATCGACCCAACACTCCTTCTCTGACCATAGATATATCTTCTTCGATCTAGCGGTACAGGTTAGAAAACAGGTACCAAAAAGAAACCCACGTAAAGCGGATTGGGGCAAATTCAGTGAAATTGTCCAATCGAAAGTTGGCAGCAGGAGGATAAAGGTACAATCCTCCCCTGAGGCCCTCGACAAGGAAGTAGAGGACCTCACCAACATACTTAACAATGCCTTCCAATAGACTTGTAAGATCACATTCTCAAGGAAGAAGTATCCAACATGGTGGACGAAAGAGCTCAGCGATCTCAGGAGAAGGGCGCGGAAGTCCTTCAACACCAGTTATGGTACCAAGGAATGGGAACCATACAAGGAGGCGCAGAGAGCGTACAAGAAAGCGATTTACGAGGCCAAAAAGGACTCATGGCAGAGCTACTGCGAGTCACTGGAATGCGTAAAAGATACTGCGAGACTAAGCAAGATTCTCGCTAAAGGACACACAAGCCCCACCCTGATTAACAGGGCAGACGGCACGGCAACAACGACGATAGACGAGTCGCTGGAGTTGCTGGTTGACACCCACTTTCCAGGAAACTTGCGAGGGATCAAGGAACCCGAAGGGGGAAGAACCTCACAAATAGAAACGTCAACGAAGGACATCATTACCACTGAGAAGATCCGGTGGGCTATAGATTCCTTCGAAAGGTACAAAAGCCCGGGCCCAGACGGCATAATACCGGCAATGCTACAGACAACCAAAGACAGCATCTGTAGATGGCTGAAAGCCATATACAAGGCTTGCATTAGACTGACGTATATTCCACTCCAGTGGAGGGAAGCGAAAGTCGTTTTTATACCCAAACCAGGAAGAAGGGGCCATATCCTAGCAAAGGATTACAGGCCGATTAGCCTTACCTCCTTCATCCTGAAGTCCCTAGAGAGACTCCTGGATGTTCACATCCGAGAGAAACTTGAGAAAGATGGCTTCTCGGATGCGCAGCACGCATACCGGAAAGGCAGGTCGACAGAGACTGCACTACATGTAGTAGTGGGTTACGTCGAAAAGGCACTACGATATAAACAGTATACAATGGCCGCCTTCCTAGACATAGAAGGCGCGTTTAACAACGTAAACGCCGATTCCATCCTGAGCTCCCTCAACTTGTTAGGCATTGAGGAAGGCATCAGAGATTGGATAAGGGTTATGCTGACGAGTAGGTTGATCACTGCTGAACTGAGTGGCACTCACCTCACGCGAGCAGTGAAGAGAGGCACACCTCAGGGCGGAGTACTGTCACCTCTACTCTGGCTAATAAATATGAACACCATATTGGAAGAACTCAATATGGGAGGCATCAAAGCAGTGGCCTACGCAGACGACGTAGTACTGCTAGTATCAGGACCCTTTCTTGACGTTATCAGTGGCATAATGACAGGCGCGTTAGGGCAGCTAAACACTTGGGCCAAAACCTGCGGACTAGGCATTAACCCAACAAAGACAGAACTAATGCTCTTCACCAGAAGAACTAAGGTTCCAGCCTTCAACATGCCCAGTATAGGGGGCACGAAACAAACATTATCGGGTCAGGCAAAGTATCTAGGAGTGATACTAGATTCAAAACTAACATGGAAAAAGAACGTGGCAGAGAGAGTCAGGAAGGCAAGCATTGCTTTCTACTCCTGCAGAAAAATGTTTGGGAACAACTGGGGGTTGCATCCAAAGATTATTATATGGCTCTACACAGCGGTAGTAAGGCCAATTCTAACATACGGGGCCCTGGTATGGTGGCCAGCACTAACCAGAGCCTACAACATAGCGAAGCTCACCAGAATACAGAGAGCGGCATGCGCAGGAGCCACGGGAGCGTTACGCTCATGCCCCGCGGCTGCTCTAAATGCCATCCTCAACATAATGCCGATAGAACTGTTCGTTAAGGACACTGCCGCGCAAAGTGCAGTAAGTCTGAAGGCAAGCTACTGCTGGAAGGAATACGGCACAGGTCACGGTAGGATACTTGAGAGCATTAGAATGGACACAAACGTTAGAACGGACTACATGACAACGGAGATGCACTTCGGAAATGGTTTCACAACCTCGTACCCAACGAGGGAAGACTGGAGCATGGGAAGAGTAACCGTAGATAACGAGGTATCCCTCTACACCGATGGCTCTAAGATGAGCTGTGGAGTAGGGGCTGGGATCTTCGCCGAGCACTGGGGGATTGAAGAGACCTTTAGTCTCTCAGACTCGGCGACGGTCTTCCAGGCTGAACTACTCGCCATAAGGGAAGCAGCTAAGCTTTCATTAAGACAAGGAATCAGCGATACCACCATACGGATCTACTTGGACAGCCAGGCGGCTATCAAATCCCTAGCTTCCGTGAAAACCACGTCAAAGCTTGTGGCTGAATGCAAGGTAGCCCTAAATAATCTTGCACACGAAAACACGGTTCAAGTAACCTGGGTGCCAGGACACAACGACATCCCAGGTAATGAGAAAGCGGATGAACTAGCGAGAGCAGGCTCCGCAGAGCCTAGCACTGATGCAGAAATACCAATATACCTAAACTCGATCCAGACAAGAATCCACGACCATTTTAAGCAGACAGCCAACAAGGAATGGTCAAGGAGGACAGAGTGTAGTAGATCAAGACAATGTTGGCCGACTTTTGACAAAAATCAAACGAAAGAGCTACTATCCAACAGTAAGAGGGATATCAGCAGGCTCACAGCAGTCACCACAGGTCACTGGGCGATTGGATCGAACGCAATGAAGATGGGACTGCCACACAACACGACCTGCAGAAGCTGCAAGCAAACAACGGAGCAAGAGACTCCGGAACACCTGCTATGTTTCTGCCCGGCACTAAACTACAAAAGACTACGCCATTTTGGAGCCCGACAGTTGGAGTCACTGGACAGTGTAGGAGAGCTGAAGTTGCCGGCAATCCTAAACTTCCTCACTGAATCGGGATGGTACTAGCGCAACAACAAACAGTGAACAGGGGGAGTGGACCAAAAAGGAGCCTAGCTCTAATTTGAGGCCCCAGGGGGCCTCACCACTTATACCTACCTACCTTTAATATTTATAAAATTTATTTACTTATTTATAATTATATTCTACATATGTTTATATTTTATCTACCACATACTGTCTTTGCATTTATTTCATAATCTTATGTTTTAGTGTATGCTGTGTTCTAATCATGTCTCCATGAATTACCAACATTTTCGAATTAGCTATTAAATAAAAATTATAATATTTTAATCTCGAATTTTTGACTCGATATAATATGACCCCCTGACAACCGAAAACACCAATGAGACCGCTAAAAACAAAAGAAGTTAGATTCTTTAGAGGAAGTGAAGTGGTCAAAGGAAGGGAGGGCAATGAGAATCCCTACCTACATCTGAGATTTTCTGATGTTCAATGATGGGAAGAAGTGCAATAGACCCCTTTAAGTAGTTTCTGTTAAATTTCCGTTAAGTCTGGCTAAAATAAGTAGACTTTCGTCCCCTTAATTTGTGCTTGTCCTTTCACGCGATTTATTTTAGAATTAATTATGAAAATAGGCAATACGGAAAAAGTAGCAAAGACCTACACCACTAGTCGACGAGCCCAGCCGGGCATAGGAACTGCAGGTATTGAGTTTTTTTTTTAATTCACGCACATGCACTTGCAATTTTGTTTTTCTATGCAGTTGTCTTATCTTAGTTAGGTTTGTCAGAGGGGGAATATTTATGTTGGACGTTAAATTATTTAATGAAAATTTCATTATTTTCTTTCGTTTAATTACGAATTTATTTATTTATTATTTAGGCATTTATTTATGTATGTCAATATTTTTTTTACATGCTTATATCTTTGCTGACGATGGATTTTGGTTTTGTATGTGTAATCGAGCAGTTTGATTCGACTTAGGTTCGTTTTGGTTCGAACGTGGAGTGATTTTGCACAGAGAATTGAGCAGCTGATTTCTCGGAGGAGGTCATCGACCTCGAAATACAAAAGAAGATTAGAAATTTTGTTCAGGTAAATTGGTGGAATTTCTCTCTCGTTTTACGCAACTTGATTCGCTGTATCTAACTAGTATCAAACTTTGAATTAATCCTTATCATTAGAACATATATTTAATATCTCAGTTTAAAAATTGTTCTAGTTGTTAGCCTAGGGTTTATTTATACTCAATATTCAGGATAGCGAAAGTATCGAAACCCGCCAGTGTTTGCTGAGCCTGTGCTATTTAGACTCCGCCAAAACATACAAGAATAGATGTAAGCATGAGTTTTATCAATCCTGTATCGCAGCATATTCCAAGACCCATGCTTTGAAAAACCAGCAACTCCCTCTCAGAACACCAGACAGCAGAAAGGCCGGGTACTAACGCACAGTGGTCGGGCCCATAGGCCAAAAATAAAAAAACAATTTCAACTAAAATGTACGAAAAGTAAACAGATTACTGCTAAAATGTTTAAGCTTCTTTGTGGCATACCAGATTTTTTGATTAATCTAACGATACTTTCTAAAAGTAGAATTGAAGATGTAAATAAATGTTCATTTTCAGTGCTCAGCCGCGCCGATCCCGAATTTTTCACAACGAAACCGAACTTCAAAGTGATCAGATCAAGTGTTAAGCGTCAAAGTTAAAATTGTTTGTTATGGATTTTGTAGTTGAAGGTATTTTCTATAAAATGAGATATTGATTGATATATTAATAACATTTATTGTTTTCATTATATCAATGTGAAAAATAAATGTTTTTTGACTATATTTTGAACGTCTTATATGGGTTTGGCTAAGGTTATAATTGTGACCCCACAAAAATCCTCACTTCGTTTGTATACCAATGTGTTTGCCGAGCTTTAAAGGTAAGAAAAATGAAAAACATTCTTCCGAAATTTGCCCATTTGCTTAACATAAGCACTACTTAAAGAATCAGTTACAGAAGTTATCTTAAAAATTTCAAAAGGATCGGTGCATTAGATTTTGAGTAATTGGGTAAACCGATTTGGAAAATGTAATTTTTCAGGAGCGCTTTAAAGTTTTTGCTGCTCATGTGTTTGACACCAAACGACCCCCGTTTAACTACACATATCTTAGATAATTTTGATATTGTGACGAGGTCACAAAACAAGCTGTATATATTAGAATTAAGTTGTATATATTAGGATTAAGTTGTATATACTAGGTATAAGTTAGGAGATAGGGAATTAGGGATAAGGAAGACCAGCACACGCTGGCCACACACACCGGCCACGTAACGTCATCGATGGAACCACCGTGACGAAATTCACGACGGGGGACAAGGAATCAGGATGGGCCGGCGGAGGCACATTCCGGAAACGAAACGCTGGGCCAGCCAATCAGCGGCCAGCAGAGGGGCTCGCCGAACCTCGATCGCGGCAGAGAGCCAATTGCGCCGACAGCGGCAGAAGAGTACGAAAGGAATTCGCAGCAGCAGCGGAATTCGCAGCGGCCACCTGCGAGCTGCAGCAAGAGGGAGAAGGAAGATCAAAAGAATGCCTGGAATGCGGAACAGTGCGTGCCACCGACCGCGGCAGCGCTACCACGGCAGAAATATGTAAATTGGGTCAAGATCGGATCCGCGAAAAGATATGCAAATCACTCGCGGTGGACCCACCGAACCATCAAGTTGACTTTAGCAGTGAAGTGCACGCCAAGTAAACCCGACGACGACCCCCAGCGATAATTAGACCAGGACCAGGATACACAAGGACAACGAGGAAAACTAGGATCACGAACGGACATCGAAGCCTTTGGGAAAACTTATCACGACGAGACACAGGCAACGGGTGAGCACGGCCACCGGCCGAACATAAATTGCTGGGGTGTGTGTGTGTGCGAGCTAGGGGAAAGAGGAGAAAGGGAAACAGAGCACATAGGAAATAAGATAGACAAACAGTACAGAGAAAACATGAAACAAATAAATATATAAGCTAGGAATATTAAATGTCACCAGATCTATTATTTTTCCCCACCCTCTCTAGCCAACCACGACCCTCTGGGCCCCCTCCTCCTCACCTCGTCCGCCGCTGGGTCTCCACGGCGGCGATACAAGCAGGACGGGACCAGCGCCACGCTGCTGAGATTAATTCCGGGCGTTGGCGAGGCGACGGCCACTGGGATCTTCCCAAGCCTAGCCTAATCTCAGGGAGCCGCCGCAGGGATTAGCCCGGGCGGATCCACGGGCTACCGCGAGTCACGGGGTACAGTTGGGGAGGCAGCCCGCCGGTGGATACACTAGGCGGAGCCGCCAGGCCGCGGTGCTTGGGAAAGCCAGGCCGTGGTTTTAGGTTCGGGCTGTGGGCGCGGGAGCAGGCTGCTGCAGAGCCACGTCTCCAGTCTCTAGTGGAGGGTTCGGCCGCTGGGACTCCAGGGCCGCTGGTTTTCGTCCCCCCCAGCGTGGGCAACGGGAGTCGGCAAGGTTTTTTTTTTTTGTATTCGTTTATTATTCTATAGGTTTGTACTACATCTATACTGTGAGTAGCACAATTTGTGCATGTCCAAAAATAAATATTTCTGGGAGGGACTCTGGGCCGCTGAGGTTCATCTTTGCCGTAGTGCATCCTCACAGATGGCGCCCGTAATATGTATATGTATGCATAGGCAAAGCCAGAAATTGCCAGAAATTGCGACGCACGTGCAGCCACAGCAAATATATGTACATACATATATATACGCATGTATGTATGTGCAGAACAGAAACGACCAGAAAATTGAAATAGCGACGCACATGCAGTCGCCATAACGGCACCTTGTTTTGCTCAAAAGTTAGCGAAGGAAAAGGGGAAGGCAAAAAGGGCAATAGGAAAGTTCCATTCATTAGAAATACAGTCTCGTCAAAAGTAGGCAGCGAGATTCGCATTTTTAGACAATAAGAGAAAAACATTGCATCGCCGCCGCTGCCGACGCCGGCAGAGCAGAGCGGAACAGAACCGAATGCTGCACGTGCAGATCGCGTGATACGGGTATACATAAATATGTACATGTCGTACACTCACATATTTACATGATTTATATACGCATATTGTAATATATACTAATGATTCGCTTTTAGTTGCGCTGCCATCAGGACAGGGACCAAGCATATATACTGGCCCGTTCGTTAGCGATATGGCTCAGTAATACACTTTCGTAGCGATCACATCGGGAAGTTAATTCAAGTTCAAAGCAAGGATAAAACAAACTCAAGCAAGGATACCAAGGATAAAACAAAACGCAAGCAAGGATAATTATAACAGAGAACACACAAGGATAACAACATAATAAAATAAATCAACGATACCCGGACTGCGGGGAATTAACTAAATAAATCCGGCTACGGATAAAATAATACAAATCGGAAAAAAATTAAATCGAGGGTAAATAAAACGCAGCAAGGATCAAGTGAAATATTAATTAAATACGCGGAATAATAAATTAGATAAATTCGGCTACGAATAAAATAAAACAAATTAATAAATAATAATAAATAATAAATAATAATAATAAATAATAATAATAATAACTTTGGACATGTTTCAATTGATAATTTAAAAAAAGGGCAATAAAATATTAAAACATTGAGAGTAGCGCAACTCAACCCGGTGACCCTAATAACGAATAATATTAAAAAATAAGCTATATGTATGCATTCCAGGATGATCCAATACAAGGAGGACACACAGGATTTCCAAAAACCTTGGCCAAGGTCAAAAGAGATATTCAGTACATACAAATATTTCAAAGATGCTAAAGTACTAAAATAACAAAACATACAAAACCCCATTAACCATCACCAAAACACCAATGATTGCAAACGAAACGGGACATAAGTTAGGATTTAAATATACAGGACCCTATACTGTCAATGACATTGTAGCGCTAGTAGTTTACTAAATGTAGAGAGATGTCAGCGCCATCTAAGAGTCGCTCGGCGACGACAACAACCCGACGCTCAAGCTTGAGTTTTTTGAGCCCCGCAGTCGCGCCCAGCCGCCGTAAGGGGCAATTTTCAACGTCGCCGGGGGAAATGCTCCAGCTCAGCTAAATGGAAATTGTGGCAGAGGCAATAATATCGCGGTAGCTTTTTTAAAGGAGGGGAAAAAGGGAAATATTCAAGTGTGCCTTTGCTTAGAATCTCGATATTTGAGTTAAAAAACAAGAAAGGAAGCTAACTTCGGCTCACCAAAGTTTGTATACCCTTGCAAAATTTAAACAAAAATTCAAACCGAAATTCTGAAATAATAATTAGTTGCCAAATCTCAAATTTTGATGGCAATGGTTTGAAACACGGCTAAGCTATGGTTTGTTTTATTTTCCTGATTGTTCCTATGGAAGCTATAGGATATAGTTGTCAGATTTTCATGAAATTAAAAACGAAATTCGGAAATAATATTAAACAAGAAGGCCGTCAGCCGATAGGGTACACAGGGGGATCAACAGATGGCTGTGTCATCTGCCGTAACTGTGTGCACCATCGGTAGTGCGACTATACTCTCCAAGCGAGGGCGGCTGGAAGCAGGTCCTTGGTTTGGGCCTAGTTGGGCCCCAACCGAGTACGCTGACTAATGGTAGTCGGGCGGACCTGGACATGTCTTTAAATTGTCTCCCCTCAAGTCAGGAGTGTTACGCGACCCGTGCCCTTTGACTTCCAGGTTCGCAGCTGAGGGGTAAATCCAGCTGTGTTCACACGGAGCCTTCCTAGGGCCGGGCAATCCTAGGTCGTAAGATGCAGCTTTGGGGCGAAGTTGCGGTCGACCCTTCCACACGCCCCAACCCCCCTCAGGCCCGCCGCGCTTGCCTAGCCGAGCAAAGCGGGCGTTCATGAATAAAAAATGAGTAACCAACGCCGAGCTTCGGACCTCTCGGGAGAGGAAAAATCCCACAAGAAGTCAGTGATGGACGAGGAGGAGACACTGAGGCTGAGTCTGGTCTCAGGGTCTCATCAGAAATCGGGGACCGACGAAGAAGGGCCGTCGGTGTCTAGTAAAGACACCACGACTCAGTCGAGACCCGATGGGAGAGCAAGTAGCACTCCCCAATCTGAACACAATAGCGGGCCTAATAAAGGCACCACTAAAGACATGAGCAAGATGACTCATCAGCAAAGACGGGCGATGGTCGGTAGAGCCCGCTTCATTCTGCGCAAGATAGCCAAGAACGAGGCCGAGGGCAAGATCGACCCCCGCGATGCAGAAGACAAAGCCAAATTCCTTGCGGAGATCGCGGAATTTGAGAGCTACAAGGCGGAAAACCCTGTGGTAGTCCAGCCCACTCAGGCAACGCGTAATCGTTCGCAAGATGTGAACGAGAGCGCACCTAAGAGGGCGAAGGACCCGCAGGGCAAACCGAGACTGACCAGCTTCGTCAGCAAGGCGAAGAAGTTCAGCGGGGTGGTCAGAGACAGTCTGGCTATGGCTCTGGTGGATGAGAACCACGACGACGGGCGCCTGCTGTCGGAGAAGTGGGAGGTGATCGAGGCCA
Organism: Drosophila anomelani; assembly: GCA_035045905.1. Lineage (NCBI taxonomy): Eukaryota > Metazoa > Arthropoda > Insecta > Diptera > Drosophilidae > Drosophila > Drosophila anomelani. Next base: position 122,561 of record JAWNOO010000163.1, read on the forward strand.
AGTTAGCCGACATGGTAACTGACAGAGTAGTCAGCATGCCGGCCGGCCCCATCCCCTCCTTCGACTCCTCGGACGTGGTAAGGGGGCACCGGGTAATCAGGTGCGACGATGGGTTCTCCAGGAACTTCCTGGCGGAGTGCGTGGCTAAGATTAGCAACGCCTGGGCTGGCCTTAAGATTAGGCTAGTCCACGCCAGGGAGATCCCCAGGAGACCCAGAGCTCGTATCTGGTTACCCAAGGGGCAGACTGACCATGTAAAGGTGATCGCTGCTCTGAAGGCTCAGAGCCCGGATGTCCATATGGCAGACTGGACCATCCTCAAGGCAGAGAAGGAGATGAAGACGAGCCAGCCTTTCCTCCTGCTGATAAACCAACGCTGCCTGCCGCAGCTAGAGGCCGCAGACCACAAAGTCAGGTACGGCATAAGGAAGGCAAAGATCAGGGTCTTCCTTGCCGAACCAGACGAGCTACTGCAGGAGGTCGATGATACCAACAAGCTGTTGGACGATATGGTCATCGACGATAAGACCCCCGACACAACACCAAGCACGATCGATGTCGAGCATAGTGCAGATTAACTTGAAGCGCAGCACGCACGCTTCAAGCAATCTCACGATCCTTCTAAAGGAGAGGGATATCGACATCGGCCTGATACAGGAGCCTTGGACCAGGGACGTGCTAGTCACTGGTCTTAGGATCCCCGGATACACACTACTGTGCACCAACTCGAATGGTAGGCCGACAGCATGCATAGTAATAAAAAACCATCTTAATGCTTTTCTCTGTCCCGATCTTAGCACACCTGACCTAGCAGTGGCCAGATTCGTGACGGTGGATGGGAGCGGAGTGCTGATAGCTTCGGCATACATGGCCCATGACGAACCGGCCCCGCCTGAGCCGGTGGTCAAGATGCTGCAAAGGGCCGAAGACACTAAGACGACCCTAGTGCTAGGATGCGATGCCAATGCAAGGCACACTCTCTGGGGAAGCTCGGAAACAAATAAAAGAGGTGAGTAACTTTTTGATAACATAATTTGTCGTAACGTTACAATATGTAACAGAGGGAAGACGCCGACATTCATTTTTCCCAGCACAGGTAATTTCCAGGGCTGGGAAGAGGTGCTAAACATCACCTTACAGATTGAACAGGGCAATTACAAGGTAGAGAACTGGAGAGTAACGACCCAACACTCCTTCTCTGACCATAGATATATCTTCTTCGATCTAGCAGTACAAGTTAGCAAACAGGTACCAAAAAGAAACCCACGTAAAGCGGATTGGGGCAAATTCAGTGAAATTGTCCAATCCAAAGTTGGCAGCAGGAGGATAAAGGTACAATCCTCCCCTGAGGCCCTCGACAAGGAAGTAGAGGACCTCACCAACATACTTAACAATGCCTTCCAAGAGACTTGTAAGATCACATTCTCAAGGAAGAGGTATCCAACATGGTGGACGAAAGAGCTCAGCGATCTCAGGAGAAGAGCGGGGAACTCCTTCAACACCAGTTATGGCACCAAGGAATGGGAACCATACAAGGAGGCGCAGAGAGCGTACAAGAAAGCGATTTACGAGGCCAAAAAGGACTCATGGCTGAGCTACTGCGAGTCAATGGAAGGCGTAAAAGATACTGCGAGACTAAGCAAGATTCTCGCTAAAGGACACACAAGCCCCACCCTGATTAACAGGGCAGACGGCACGGCAACAACGACGATAGAGGAGTCGCTGGAGTTGCTGGTTGACACCCACTTTCCAGGAAACTTGCAAGGGATCAAGGAACCCGAAGAAGAAGGGAAGAACCTCACAAATAAAAACGTCAACGAAGGACATTATTACCACTGAGAAGATCCGGTGGGCAATAGATTCCTTCGAAAGGTACAAAAGCCCGGGCCCAGACAGCATAATACCGGCAATGCTACAGACAGCCAAAGACAGCATCTGTAGATGGCTGAAAGCCATGTACAAGGCTTGCATTAGACTGACGTATATTCCACTCCAGTGGAGGGAAGCGAAAGACGTTTTTATACCTAATCCTGGAAGAAGGGGCCATATCCTAGCAAAGGATTACAGGCCGATTAGCCTTACCTCCTTCATCCTGAAGACCCTAGAGAGACTCCTGGATGTTCACATCCGAGAGAAACTCGAGAAAGATGGCTTCTCGGATGCGCAGCACGCATACGGAAAAGGCAGGTCGACAGAGACTGCACTACATGTAGTAGTGGGTTACGTCGAAAAGGCACTACGATATAAACAGTACACAATGGCCGCCTTCCTAGACATAGAAGGCGCGTTTAACAACGTAAACGCCGATTCCATCCTGAGCTCCCTCAACTTGTTAGGCATTGAGGAAGGCATCAGAGAGTGGATAAGGGTTATGCTGACGAGTAGGTTGATCACTGCTGAACTGAGTGGCACTCACCTCACGCGAGCAGTGAAGAGAGGCACACCTCAGGGCGGAGTACTGTCACCTCTACTCTGCCTAATAAATATGAACACCATATTGGAAGAACTCAATATGGGAGGCATCAAAGCAGTGGTCTACGCAGACGACGTAGTACTGCTAGTATCAGGATCCTTTCCTGACGTTATCAGTGGCATAATGACAGGCGCGTTAGGGCAGCTAAACACTTGGGCCAAGACCTGCGGACTAGGCATTAACCCAACAAAGACAGAACTAATGCTCTTCACCAGAAGAACTAAGGTTCCAGCCTTCAACATGCCCAGTATAGGGGGCACAAAACAAACATTATCGGGTCAGGCAAAGTATCTAGGAGTGATACTAGATTCAAAACTAACATGGAAAAAGAACGTGGCAGAGAGAGTCAGGAAGGCAAGCATTGCTTTCTACTCCTGCAGAAAAATGTTTGGGAACAACTGGGGGTTGCATCCAAAGATTATTATATGGCTCTACACAGCGGTAGTAAGGCCAATTCTAACATACGGGGCCCTGGTATGGTGGCCAGCACTAACCAGAGCCTACATAGCGAAGCTCACCAGAATACAAAGAGCGGCATGCGCAGGAGCCACGGGAGCATTACGCTCATGCCCCGCGGCTGCTCTAAATGCCATCCTCAACATAATGCCGATAGAACTGTTCGTTAAGGACACTGCCGCGCAAAGTGCAGTAAGACTGAAGGCAAGCTACTGCTGGAAGGAATACGGCACAGGCCACGGCAGGATACTTGAAGGCATTAGAATGGACACAAACGTAAGCACGGACTACATGACAACGGAGATGCACTTCGGAAATGGTTTCACAACCTCGTACCCAACGAGGGAAGACTGGAGCATGGGAAGAGTAACCGTAGAGAACGAGGTATCCCTCTACACCGATGGCTCTAAGATGAGTTGTGGAGTAGGGGCTGGGATCTTCGCCGAGCACTGGGGGATTGAAGAGACCTTTAGTCTCTCAGACTCGGCGACGGTCTTCCAGGCTGAACTACTCGCCATAAGGGAAGCAGCTAAGCTTTCACTAAGACGAGGACTCAGCGATACCACCATACGGATCTACTCGGATAGCCAGGCGGCTATCAAATCCCTAGCTTCCGTGAAAACCACGTCAAAACTTGTGGCCGAATGCAAGGTAGCCCTAAATAATCTTGCACGCGAAAACACGGTTCAAGTAACCTGGGTGCCAGGACATAACGACATCCCAGGCAATGAGAAAGCGGATGAACTAGCGAGAGCAGGCTCCGCAGAACCTAGCACTGATGCAGAAATACCAATCCCTAAACTCGATCCAGACAAGAATCCACGACCATTTCAAGCAGACAGCCAACAAGGAATGGTCAAGGAGGACAGAGTGTAGAAGATCAAGACAATGTTGGCCGACTTTTGACAAAAATCGAACGAAAGAGCTACTATCCAACAGCAAGAGGGATATCAGCAGGCTCACAGCAGTCACCACAGGTCACTGGGCGATTGGATCGCACGCAATGAAGATGGGACTGCCACACAACACGACCTGCAGAAGCTGCAAGCAAACAACGGATCAAGAGACTCCAGAATACCTGCTATGTTTCTGCCCGGCACTAAACTACAAAAGACTACGCCATTTTGGAGCCCGACAGTTGGAGAGCTGAAGTTGTCGGCAATCCTAAACTTCCTCACTGAATCGGGATGGTACTAGCGCAACAACAAACAGTGAACAGGGGGAGTGGACCAAAAAGGAGCCTAGCTCTAATTTGAGGCCCCAGGGGGCCTCACCACTTATACCTACCTACCCTACCATTAAACAAGAAAGGAAGCTAACTTCGGCTCACCGAAGTTTACCCTTGCAGAGTTTAAACAAAAAATTAAAAACGAAATTCTGAAATAATAATTTGTTGCCAAATCTCAAATTTTATGGCAATGGTTTGAAACACGTCTAAGCTATGGTTTTTTTATTTTCCTGATTGTTCCTATGGAAGCTATGGGATATAGTCAGCCGATTTTCATGAAATTAAAATCAAAATTCAGAAATACTAAAATATGGCTAAATATCAAATTTGGTGAAAATATGTTGAAATCTGACAAAGTTATGGTTTTTTCTTTTATTTTCCTGATTGTTCCTATGGAAGCTATAGGGTATAGTCAGCCGATTTTCATGAAATTAAAATCGAAACTCAGGAATACTAAAATATGGGTAACTATGGTGAAAATATGTTGAAAACTGACATCGGCCTGATACAGGAGCTTTGGACCAGGGACGAGCTAGTCACTGGTCTTAGGATCCCCGGATACACACTACTGTGCACCAACTCGAATGGTAGGCCGACAGCATGCATAGTAATAAAAATTCACCTTAATGCTTTTCTCTGTCCCGATCTTAGCACACCTGACCTAGCAGTGGCCAGATTCGTGACGGTGGATGGGAGCGGAGTGCTGATAGCTTCGGCATACATGGCCCATGATGAACCGGCCCCGCCTGAGCCGGTGGTCAAGCTGCTGCAAAGGGCCGAAGACACTAAGACGACCCTAGTGCTAGGATGCGATGCCAATGCAAGGCACACTCTCTGGGGAAGCTCGGAAACAAATAAAAGAGGTGAGTAACTTTTTGATAACATAATTTGTCGTAACGTTACAATATGTAACAGAGGGAAGACGCCGACATTCATTTTTCCCAGCACAGGTAATTTCCAGGGCTGGGAAGAGGTGCTAAACATCACCTTACAGATTGAACAGGGCAATTACAAGGTAGAGAACTGGAGAGTATCGACCCAACACTCCTTCTCTGACCATAGATATATCTTCTTCGATCTAGCAGTACAAGTTAGCAAACAGGTACCAAAAAGAAACCCACGTAAAGCGGATTGGGGCAAATTCAGTGAAATTGTCCAATCCAAAGTTGGCAGCAGGAGGATAAAGGTACAATCCTCCCCTGAGGCCCTCGACAAGGAAGTAGAGGACCTCACCAACATACTTAACAATGCCTTCCAAGAGACTTGTAAGATCACATTCTCAAGGAAGAGGTATCCAACATGGTGGACGAAAGAGCTCAGCGATCTCAGGAGAAGAGCGGGGAACTCCTTCAACACCAGTTATGGCACCAAGGAATGGGAACCATACAAGGAGGCGCAGAGAGCGTACAAGAAAGCGATTTACGAGGCCAAAAAGGACTCATGGCTGAGCTACTGCGAGTCAATGGAAGGCGTAAAAGATACTGCGAGACTAAGCAAGATTCTCGCTAAAGGACACACAAGCCCCACCCTGATTAACAGGGCAGACGGCACGGCAACAACGACGATAGAGGAGTCGCTGGAGTTGCTGGTTGACACCCACTTTCCAGGAAACTTGCAAGGGATCAAGGAACCCGAAGGGGGAAGAACCTCACAAATAGAAACGTCAACGAAGGACATTATTACCACTGAGAAGATCCGGTGGGCAATAGATTCCTTCGAAAGGTACAAAAGCCCGGGCCCAGACAGCATAATACCGGCAATGCTACAGACAGCCAAAGACAGCATCTGTAGATGGCTGAAAGCCATATACAAGGCTTGCATTAGACTGACGTATATTCCACTCCAGTGGAGGGAAGCGAAAGACGTTTTTATACCTAAACCTGGAAGAAGGGGCCATATCCTAGCAAAGGATTACAGGCCGATTAGCCTTACCTCCTTCATCCTGAAGACCCTAGAGAGACTCCTGGATGTTCACATCCGAGAGAAACTCGAGAAAGATGGCTTCTCGGATGCGCAGCACGCATACGGAAAAGGCAGGTCGACAGAGACTGCACTACATGTAGTAGTGGGTTACGTCGAAAAGGCACTACGATATAAACAGTACACAATGGCCGCCTTCCTAGACATAGAAGGCGCGTTTAACAACGTAAACGCCGATTCCATCCTGAGCTCCCTCAACTTGTTAGGCATTGAGGAAGGCATCAGAGAGTGGATAAGGGTTATGCTGACGAGTAGGTTGATCACTGCTGAACTGAGTGGCACTCACCTCACGCGAGCAGTGAAGAGAGGCACACCTCAGGGCGGAGTACTGTCACCTCTACTCTGCCTAATAAATATGAACACCATATTGGAAGAACTCAATATGGGAGGCATCAAAGCAGTGGTCTACGCAGACGACGTAGTACTGCTAGTATCAGGATCCTTTCCTGACGTTATCAGTGGCATAATGACAGGCGCGTTAGGGCAGCTAAACACTTGGGCCAAGACCTGCGGACTAGGCATTAACCCAACAAAGACAGAACTAATGCTCTTCACCAGAAGAACTAAGGTTCCAGCCTTCAACATGCCCAGTATAGGGGGCACAAAACAAACATTATCGGGTCAGGCAAAGTATCTAGGAGTGATACTAGATCCAAAACTAACATGGAAAAAGAACGTGGCAGAGAGAGTCAGGAAGGCAAGCATTGCTTTCTACTCCTGCAGAAAAGTGTTTGGGAACAACTGGGGGTTGCATCCAAAGATTATTATATGGCTCTACATAGCAGTAGTAAGGCCAATTCTAACATACGGGGCCCTGGTATGGTGGCCAGCACTAACCAGAGCCTACAACATAGCGAAGCTCACCAGAATACAAAGAGCGGCATGCGCAGGAGCCACGGGAGCATTACGCTCATGCCCCGCGGCTGCTCTAAATGCCATCCTCAACATAATGCCGATAGAACTGTTCGTTAAGGACACTGCCGCGCAAAGTGCAGTAAGACTGAAGGCAAGCTACTGCTGGAAGGAATACGGCACAGGCCACGGCAGGATACTTGAAGGCATTAGAATGGACACAAACGTAAGCACGGACTACATGACAACGGAGATGCACTTCGGAAATGGTTTCACAACCTCGTACCCAACGAGGGAAGACTGGAGCATGGGAAGAGTAACCGTAGAGAACGAGGTATCCCTCTACACCGATGGCTCTAAGATGAGCTGTGGAGTAGGGGCTGGGATCTTCGCCGAGCACTGGGGGATTGAAGAGACCTTTAGTCTCTCAGACTCGGCGACGGTCTTCCAGGCTAAACTACTCGCCATAAGGGAAGCAGCTAAGCTTTCACTAAGACGAGGACTCAGCGATACCACCATACGGATCTACTCGGATAGCCAGGCGGCTATCAAATCCCTAGCTTCCGTGAAAACCACGTCAAAACTTGTGGCCGAATGCAAGGTAGCCCTAAATAATCTTGCACACGAAAACACGGTTCAAGTAACCTGGGTGCCAGGACACGACATCCCAGGCTATGAGAAAGCGGATGAACTAGCGAGAGCAGGCTCCGCAGAACCTCGCACTGATGCAGAAATACCAATCCCTAAACTCGATCCAGACAAGAATCCACGACCATTTCAAGCAGACAGCCAACAAGGAATGGTCAAGGAGGACAGAGTGTAGAAGATCAAGACAATGTTGGCCGACTATTGACAAAAATCGAACGAAAGAGCTGCTATCCAACAGCAAGAGGGATATCAGCAGGCTCACAGCAGTCACCACAGGTCACTGGGCGATTGGATCGCACGCAATGAAGATGGGACTGCCACACAACACGACCTGCAGAAGCTGCAAGCAAACAACGGATCAAGGGACTCCGGAATACCTGCTATGTTTCTGCCCGGCACTAAACTACAAAAGACTACGCCATTTTGGAGCCCGACAGTTGGAGTCACTGGACAGTGTAGGAGAGCTGAAGTTGTCGGCAATCCTAAACTTCCTCACTGAATCGGGATGGTACTAGCGCAACAACAAACAGTGAAGAGGGGGAGTGGACAAAAAAGGAGCCTAGCTCTAATTTGAGGCCCCAGGGGGCCTCACCACTTATACCTACCTACCCTACCATTAAACAAGAAAGGAAGCTAACTTCGGCTCACCGAAGTTTGTATACCCTTGCAGAGTTTAAACAAAAAATTAAAAGCGAAATTCTGAAATAATAATTTGTTGCCAAATCTCAAATTTTATGGCAATGGTTTGAAACACGTCTAAGCTATGGTTTTTTTATTTTCCTGATTGTTCCTATGGAAGCTATGGGATATAGTCAGCCGATTTTCATGAAATTAAAATCAAAATTCAGAAATACTAAAATATGGCTAAATATCAAATTTGGTGAAAATATGTTGAAATCTGACAAAGTTATGGTTTTTTCTTTTATTTTCCTGATTGTTGCTATGGAAGCTATAGGGTATAGTCAGCCGATTTTCATGAAATTAAAATCGAAATTCAGGAATACTAAAATATGGGTAACTATGGTGAAAATATGTTGAAAACTGACAAAGTTATGAATTTTTCTTTTATTTTCCTGATTGTTCCTATGGAAGCTATAGGATATAGTCAGCCGATTTTCATGAAATTAAAATCAAAATTCAGGAATAATAAAATATGGCTAAATATCAAATTTGGTGAAAATATGTTGAAATCTGACAAAGTTATGGTTTTTTCTTTTATTTTCCTGATTCTTCCTATGGAAGCTATAGGGTATAGTCAGCCGATTTTCATGAAATTAAAATCAAAATTTAGGAATACTAAAATATGGGTAACTATCAAATTTGGTGAAAATATGTTGAAAACTGACAAAGTTATGAATTTTTCTTTTATTTTCTTGATTGTTCCTATGGAAGCTATAGGATGTAGTCAGCCGATTTTCATGAAATTAAAATCGAAATTCGGAAATAATACTAAATGGGCAACTATCAAATTTGGTGAAAATATGTTGAAAACTGACAAAGTTATGGTTTTTTCTTTTATTTTCCTGATTGTTCCTTTGGAAGCTATAGGATATAGTCAGCCGATTTTCATGAAATTAAAACCGAAATTCGGAAATAATACTAAATGGGCAAATATCAAATTTGGTGAAAATTGGTTGAAAACTGACAAAGTTATAATTTTTTTTCGTAAATTTTTCCGATTGTTCCTATGGCAGCTATATGATATAGTCGTCCGATCCGGCCCGTTCCGACATATGTACGAGTGAGAGTATATAGAAGCCTAACTGCAAAGTTTCATTCAGATAGCTTTAAAACTGAGGGACTAGTTTGCGTAGAAACGGACAGACAGACAGACGGACAGACGGACAGACGGACATGGCTAGATCGACTCGGCTGTTGATCCTGATCAAGAATATATATACTTTATAGGGTCGGAGATGCCTTCTTCACTGCGTTGCAAACTTTTGACTGAAATTAATATACCCTGCAAGGGTATAAAAAGAAAGAAAGAAAAGAAAAGAGAACAAAAAAATTAAAAGAAAACCCATCAAAAACAAAAAACTGAAATTGACAGAAAGCTAGAAAACTTGTCAGCGAAAATGATGATGAATAGGCAAAGGCAAATTGAGTGATTTTAGTATGTTGAGTGGACATCACAACTCAGCCATAAGACTCAATTTTTTTGTGTCGTTGGTTTGGAAAAAATATTATTTTCTAAATTTTCAGGTTTCTTCGAGGACAGAAAAACATTTCGGAGTTAACATAAAAGAGAAGTGGCACCCTAACGACAAATTAAAATCCCAAGTCCATGAATCATTAAATAGAGCCATTAAATAATTTAATTGCTTTCGAGTGCTCTTCAGAATTTAGCTTACTTTAATTTTTGCCAAAAGAATCTGATTCGCCTCTGCTAATGAAAATCAAGAGATGAAAAAATAATTCTGGTCAGTTTTAACATTTATAAAATTTATTTACTTATTTATAATTATATTCTACATATGTTTATATTTTATCTACCACATACTGTCTTTGCATTTTTTTCATCCCAAGTCCATGAATCATTAAATAAAGCCATTAAATAATTTAATTGCTTTCGAGTGCTCTTCAGAATTTAGCTTACTTTAATTTTTGCCAAAAGAATCTGATTCACCTCTGCTAATGAAAATCAAGAGATGAAAAAATAATTCTGGTCAGTTTTAATATTTATAAAATTTATTTACTTATTTATAATTATATTCTACATATGTTTATATTTTATCTACCACATACTGTCTTTGCATTTTTTTCATAATCTTATGTTTTAGTGTATGCTGTGTTCTAATCATGTCTCCAGAATTACCAACATTTTCGAATTAGCTATTAAATAAAAATTATAATATTTTAATCTCGAATTTTTGACTCGATATAATATGACCCCCTGACAACCGAAAACACCAATGAGACCGCTAAAAACAAAAGAAGTTAGATTCTTTAGAGGAAGTGAAGTGGTCAAAGGAAGGGAGGGCAATGAGAATCCCTACCTACATCTGAGATTTTCTGATGTTCAATGATGGGAAGAAGTGCAATAGACCTTTAAGTAGTTTCTGTTAAATTTCCGTTAAGTCTGGCTAAAATAAGTAGACTTTCGTCCCCTTAATTTGTTCTTGTCCTTTCACGCGATTTATTTTAGAATTAATAATGAAATAGGCAATTCACGCGATTTATTTTAGAATTAATAATGAAAATAGGCAATACGGAAAAAGTATCAAAGACCTACACCACTAGTCGACGAGCCCAGCCGGGCATAGGAACTGCAGGTATTGAGTTTTTTTTTAATTCACGCACATGCACTTGCAACTTTGTTTTTCTATGCAGTTGTCTTATCTTAGTTAGGTTTGTCAGAGGGGGAATATTTATGTTGGACGTTAAATTATTTAATGAAAATTTCATTATTTTCTTTCGTTTAATTCGTTTCTAGTTCCCCAGATAGCGCAGGGACGGCCAGGATCCGCTCATCAGAGATAGTCCGAGTGGTAGCTGTAAGAGAGAAATTGCCCGGCCCCAGTAAGAACAGTGAAGGAAGTTCGGTAAAAGGGAAAGAGCAGGAATATTTATTCAGGATTCGTTTACAGAGTTAAGATAACCGGTGTCGTTGATCGTCGGCTGCCTGCTTCTCGGGAGGGGGAGCCACGCCGTTGGGCCGGGGGGTTGCCAGTCGTCGGGGGTTCGCCGGGGTGGCTACGCCGGAGGAGGAGCCGAGAGGTCTGGTCACCTATGTAGAGAGGGCAGAGACTAGAGAGCAAGCCCCTGGATTCGGGACTACTCAAGTCTTCCGAGCGAGAGAGATAGAATGATTCGGGACTACTCAAGTCTTCCAAACGAGAGAGAGAATGATTCGGGACTACTTAAGTCTTCCGAGCGAGAGAGAGAATGATTCGGGACTACTTAAGTCTTCCGATCGAGAGAGAGAATGATTCGGGACTACTTAAGTCTTCCGAGCGAGAGAGAGAATGATTCGGGACTACTTAAGTCTTCCGAGCGAGAGAGAGAATGATTCGGGACTACTTAAGTCTTCCGAGCGAGAGAGAGAGAATGATTCGGGACTAATTAAGTCTTCCGAGCGAGAGAGAGGATGATTCGGGACTACTTAAGTCTTCCGAGCGAGAGAGAGAGAATGATTCGGGACTACTTAAGTCTTCCGAGCGAGAGAGAGGATGATTCGGGACTACTTAAGTCTTCCGAGCGAGAGAGAGAGAATGATTCGGGACTACTTAAGTCTTCCGAGCGAGAGAGAGATTATGATTCGGGACTACTTAAGTCTTCCGAGCGAGAGAGAGATTCGGTACTATTTAAGTCTTCCGAGCGAGAGAGAGGTAGACCCTAAGGCCTTCAGCCGAGGCGGACTCTGAGGTCTTTTGCACTCGATTCCCACCCTAAATCCGAGGATTTGGGTTGTCCAAAAAAATGACTTTCGCTTGCTTGGCTAATTGGAAGCTGCTCCCCGAGACTTACTACTTCCGATCGCTGCCTGCTGCTAGGTACCTTGGTCCGGGTCGGCGGTCTGCATGACCTAGCCCCAGCTTGAACCAGTTCGGAATTATAATCCCTTCTGTCCGAGATTTCGCGGCCGCTGATCGTCAGTGTGGCGCTTGCGCGCGCGTTCCAATTCCCCTATGGGTCTGCTTCTTCCCGTTTTTTCTGTTATCTGCTTTATATTGTATTCATGTTCTTCATTTATTATTTACATTTCTCTTATTTTATTATTTACATTTTTTTACATCTGTGCGCTCCGCGTCACACTCCCCCCTCCTTTCAGTGGTGGCGGGTTATCGCCACATAGTTCCCCCGGTTCGATGTGACCTTCCATGTTGCCTCCCCGTCGTCCACTAGCCACCGCGCCTGCTGACCAAACTTCTTCCCGGCCAGCTTCTCCCGGATTGCGGCTATCCCGGCCTCGGAGATCCTTGCTCCCTCTGGTACCGTCCAACCCCAGGCGTTTCTCTCCACCGGGTGGATCTCCAGCACATCCTTGTCTGGGGTTGGGGCCCGTCGGGATCGTTGCGGTGGTGCTGGTGTTGGCGATGCAGGGTACCAGCCCCTGGGCTCTGGTAGCACCTGCTGGACCCATGGTGTCGGTGTTGGCGTATCTGGGCGCCGAGCCCACCGTACTGGCTGTTCTTGCGCCGGCTCTGTCGGCGTCGGTGGTCGGCGCACTAGCGGAGGTGGCGTCTCGTCGTCCAAGGCCTCTCCCTTCTCCCCCGCCGACATCTTCGGGCCTGCCACTCCGGCGAGAGCCCGCACCGGTATGGCGGGTGCCGTCGCCACCGGTGAGGCCTCGCCGTGCCCTCCGGTGCCGCCTTGCCGTGGCCTATGCGCCACTCGCCGTTTGCCCTGCTGCTGCCACCCGACTTCCTCCACTGCTGGTGCCGCTTGCACCGTCTCCCTCTCCGTCGTTCTCCGCCTGCGGCCCATTTTGGCCGGTGCCGTCCTCCGCCGTTCCATTGCCGGCGCTGCCTGCGCCTCAATCAGCCTCGCCCTCGTGGCCATCGCTGCCCCTGCCGCGTACCGCTCCTTGTACCTCTGTACACTCGCCTTAAATTTGTCCATTGTCACTGTAATGAAACCAAGAGTTGTGTTAGTGTCTATGTTCCCCACGTGCATTTTATCGGGTCTCCTCATTTCTCTCCGTTTCCCCATGTCTTGCCTTTTTTCGTGCACCGCCTGTAGTGTGGCCGCGTGCTGCCTACCGAGGGAATGCCCTTTCAGTGTGGCCCTATTCTCTACTCCTGTCGTTATCGATATATCGTGCCCCAACCCTTCGTCTTGTGGGTTCTCCTGCCCTTGCTCTTCCGCTATTGGCGGCATTTCGATATATTGCTTCAGATCCCTGACATGCATTCTCTTTATTCTCCCTGTTTCTCTATTTCTCGCCGTTACTATTACTGGCGACGTAAACCCGGTTATCTTCCATGGCCCGTCATATTTTGGTGCCAGCTTTGCATTAAATCTCTGAGAATGATTCGGGACTACTTAAGTCTTCCGAGCGAGAGAGAGAATGATTCGGGACTACTTAAGTCTTCCGAGCGAGAGAGAGAATGATTCGGGACTACTTAAGTCTTCCGAGCGAGAGAGAGAGAATGATTCGGGACTAATTAAGTCTTCCGAGCGAGAGAGAGGATGATTCGGGACTACTTAAGTCTTCCGAGCGAGAGAGAGAGAATGATTCGGGACTACTTAAGTCTTCCGAGCGAGAGAGAGGATGATTCGGGACTACTTAAGTCTTCCGAGCGAGAGAGAGAGAATGATTCGGGACTACTTAAGTCTTCCGAGCGAGAGAGAGATTATGATTCGGGACTACTTAAGTCTTCCGAGCGAGAGAGAGATTCGGTACTATTTAAGTCTTCCGAGCGAGAGAGAGGTAGACCCTAAGGCCTTCAGCCGAGGCGGACTCTGAGGTCTTTTGCACTCGATTCCCACCCTAAATCCGAGGATTTGGGTTGTCCAAAAAAATGACTTTCGCTTGCTTGGCTAATTGGAAGCTGCTCCCCGAGACTTACTACTTCCGATCGCTGCCTGCTGCTAGGTACCTTGGTCCGGGTCGGCGGTCTGCATGACCTAGCCCCAGCTTGAACCAGTTCGGAATTATAATCCCTTCTGTCCGAGATTTCGCGGCCGCTGATCGTCAGTGTGGCGCTTGCGCGCGCGTTCCAATTCCCCTATGGGTCTGCTTCTTCCCGTTTTTTCTGTTATCTGCTTTATATTGTATTCATGTTCTTCATTTATTATTTACATTTCTCTTATTTTATTATTTACATTTTTTTACATCTGTGCGCTCCGCGTCACACTCCCCCCTCCTTTCAGTGGTGGCGGGTTATCGCCACATAGTTCCCCCGGTTCGATGTGACCTTCCATGTTGCCTCCCCGTCGTCCACTAGCCACCGCGCCTGCTGACCAAACTTCTTCCCGGCCAGCTTCTCCCGGATTGCGGCTATCCCGGCCTCGGAGATCCTTGCTCCCTCTGGTACCGTCCAACCCCAGGCGTTTCTCTCCACCGGGTGGATCTCCAGCACATCCTTGTCTGGGGTTGGGGCCCGTCGGGATCGTTGCGGTGGTGCTGGTGTTGGCGATGCAGGGTACCAGCCCCTGGGCTCTGGTAGCACCTGCTGGACCCATGGTGTCGGTGTTGGCGTATCTGGGCGCCGAGCCCACCGTACTGGCTGTTCTTGCGCCGGCTCTGTCGGCGTCGGTGGTCGGCGCACTAGCGGAGGTGGCGTCTCGTCGTCCAAGGCCTCTCCCTTCTCCCCCGCCGACATCTTCGGGCCTGCCACTCCGGCGAGAGCCCGCACCGGTATGGCGGGTGCCGTCGCCACCGGTGAGGCCTCGCCGTGCCCTCCGGTGCCGCCTTGCCGTGGCCTATGCGCCACTCGCCGTTTGCCCTGCTGCTGCCACCCGACTTCCTCCACTGCTGGTGCCGCTTGCACCGTCTCCCTCTCCGTCGTTCTCCGCCTGCGGCCCATTTTGGCCGGTGCCGTCCTCCGCCGTTCCATTGCCGGCGCTGCCTGCGCCTCAATCAGCCTCGCCCTCGTGGCCATCGCTGCCCCTGCCGCGTACCGCTCCTTGTACCTCTGTACACTCGCCTTAAATTTGTCCATTGTCACTGTAATGAAACCAAGAGTTGTGTTAGTGTCTATGTTCCCCACGTGCATTTTATCGGGTCTCCTCATTTCTCTCCGTTTCCCCATGTCTTGCCTTTTTTCGTGCACCGCCTGTAGTGTGGCCGCGTGCTGCCTACCGAGGGAATGCCCTTTCAGTGTGGCCCTATTCTCTACTCCTGTCGTTATCGATATATCGTGCCCCAACCCTTCGTCTTGTGGGTTCTCCTGCCCTTGCTCTTCCGCTATTGGCGGCATTTCGATATATTGCTTCAGATCCCTGACATGCATTCTCTTTATTCTCCCTGTTTCTCTATTTCTCGCCGTTACTATTACTGGCGACGTAAACCCGGTTATCTTCCATGGCCCGTCATATTTTGGTGCCAGCTTTGCATTAAATCTCTCTGCTGCGTTTGATAGCGGGTGTGTTTTACACCATACCCATTCTCCCACTCTTGGCCTCCATTCTCTTTTCCTCAGGTCATATCGGTTCTTTTGGTGCTCTGCTGCCTCCGACATGTTCTTGATTGCCTCGTCCCTTTGCTCCTCCATTCGTTTCCACCGGGTTTCTACGGTTTCCTCCTGTATCCCGGACCCTTCGGTGGCCCTGTCGAACGTTGCCCCTGGCAGCCGTAATTCTCTCCCTAGCATCAGTTGCGCGGGGCTGAATTTTGTTGACTCCGAGACGCTGCTATTGAAGGCCAACATGATCTCTGGTAGTTGATCATCCCACTTCGTCTGGTCCTCTCCCGTCAGCTGAGCGATCATCGTTTTGACTGTCCTATTCGCTCGTTCTGTGGGGTTTTCTTGTGGCGTGTACGGTGCTGTGAATTGTTGTTTCACGCCCCACCTATCCATTGCTTCCTTCGTTTTTCTTCCCGAGAACTGTACTCCATTGTCCGATACCAGGATTTTCGGTACCCCGAACCTTGTAATTACCCGTTCCCGAAACACCTTCACAAATGCTTCGGCCGTCGCTTGTCGGATAGCTGCCAGCTCAACCCATCTCGAATATTTGTCTATTATGACCAGCAGGGTCGTGTTACCATGCTTTGTGCGCGGTAGCGGTCCCACGAAATCCACACATACCGTCTCCCACGGTGCCCTGGCTATTTGAGTCAGCATCTTCCCGGCCGCTTTTTGCTGCGACACCTTGTACTTCTGGCAACTCTCGCATGCCCACACAAATTCCTTTGTATCCCGGGTTAACCCCGGCCAGAAGTACTTCGCCTGGATCCTTTTAATCGTTTTGAACGTTCCCAGGTGTCCTGCTTCGGCTGCACTGTGGTTTTCCTGTATTATTTGCGGAATTTCGCTTGCCACTGCGCACAGTTTCCATTGTTGTTGGTCCCTTCTCTGCCTACTCCTTTTGTATAACCGCCCCCCTGTTACTTGGTATTCCTTCTCCTGCGGTTCTTTTCTTAGCTCCTCCATTTTCCGTCGTATCCAGTCATCCTGGTGTGTCAATCCCTTGACCTCCACCCGTGGTAGCCTTGAGAGTGCATCTGCCACCACATTGAGCTTCCCTTTCCTGTACTGAATCTCAAACTGATATGGTTGCAGCCCTAGTGCCCATCTAGCGACTCATCCTGCCGGGCTCTTGATGGAGTTTAGCCATTTTAGTGCCATATGATCCGTTATTATTGTGAACGGGTATCCTTCTAGGTACATTTTATACTTCTCCACCCCCCAGTAAATGGCCAGGCATTCTTTCTCCGTTGCGCTATACTTCTGTTCTGTTTTACTCAGCCTCCGGCTCGCAAACGATATTACGTGTTCTCCGTCCTCCGCCTCCTGTGTCAGAACTGCTCCTAACCCGAAGTCGCTTGCATCCGTTTGTAGCCTGAACTGCTTCGAGAAATCCGGGCATGCTAGGACTGGTGCTTGCATCAGGTTCTCCTT
The DNA here is from genome assembly GCA_035045905.1 of Drosophila anomelani. NCBI lineage: Eukaryota > Metazoa > Arthropoda > Insecta > Diptera > Drosophilidae > Drosophila > Drosophila anomelani. The sequence continues at coordinate 139,710 of JAWNOO010000163.1, forward strand.
TAATCCGTCAAACGCTTGCTGGTGCCTTTCCCCCCATTCGAATCTCTGTCCTTTCCGGATCAGTTCCTGGAGTGGCCCGGCCTGTTCCGTGAAGTTTGGCACGAAACGTCGGTACCATGATGCCATTCCCAAGAAGCTATGGACTTCCTTTGTTGATCGCGGCGATGGTAGTTCTCGGATTGCTGCCACCTTCTCCGGGTCCGTCCTGATTCCCTGGTCGCTGACCACATGCCCCAGATATTTCAATTCCTCTTGGAAAAAATGACACTTATCCGGGTTTATCCTGAGATTTGCCCCCTGCAGACGCTTGAACACTTCTTGTAGCCGCTGCAAGTGTTCCTCCTTGGTCCGACCTATCACTATGATATCGTCCAGGTATGCGAATGCATGGGCTTCCATCTCCGGTCCGATTATCGTATCCAGTGCCCTCTGGAATGTCGCGGGTGCTGTTGTGAGTCCGAACGGCATTACCTTCCACTGAAACAGCCCTCTCCCAGGTACCGTGAATGCTGAGTATTGCCTGCTATCCAGGTCCATCGGGATTTGCCAGTAGCCCGATTTTAGATCTATCGTGCTTATATACTTGGCCTCCCGCAACTGGTCTAGGATAAAATTCATTCTGGGTACGGGATAGGCGTCTTTTTCCGTTTTCTCGTTCAGCAGTCGATAATCTATGCACATCCGCCATTCGTTGTTTTTCTTTCTCACTAGTACCACGGGTGCACTGTATGGGCTTCTGGAACGCTCTATCAGCCCTAACGACAATAGCTCGTCTACCTGCTCGTCGATAATGGCCTGTTGCTTCGGGTTCCTCAGATAGTATCTCTGTTTAATAGGCTTATCGTCCGTCAGGTATATTTTGTGTGTCGCGACGTTGCTGACCCCCTTCATTCCTTCGAATACTTGCCTGTGCTCACGCAGAAACTTCTCTATCCTTTCCTCCAATGTCTCTTCTTGCTCCGGTGACTCCGTTGTGTCCCTCCGTTCGTTGCCATTGTTTTCCGCCTTCTTTATATCGAGCTCGAGATTCCCGCATCTGCTTGGTGCCCTCGCCAGGAAGTCCATCCCCAATAGAATGCCGCCTGCCACCTCAGTCATGATCATAAAGGGGATCTTGATCCGGGCTCCTCCGAACTCAACCTCGGCGTGGAACTCTCCTAACGCTCTTTGCTTTGTTCCATCGGCGAGTGTGATCTCCGCCCGGACTCCGTTCCACCTCCCGTGCTCCCTTAAGTCCTGGTATGAGTTCCGGCTGATCGCACTCCGTGACGCTCCGGTGTCTATGATGCCCTTTACTAATCGCCCTCCGCATCTGATCCTTGCCATGATTTGGGATCCGTCGCACGTTAAGTTATCTCCTGGGTCTGGTCTTTGTTGTGCGGCCTGAGCTGCCAGTCTTACTTGCTCAGGCCCTACACGTTTCCCGTCGGCGCCCTACAGCACTCTGACGTCCTTACTCCGTCCTTCCTGCAGACCCAACAGAAGAGTCTTGGCGGGTTCCCGCAGTTGCGTGCCGCGTGACCTGCTCCTCCGCATCTGAAGCACACTTCTTGGGTCATTTGCGGTCTTGCCGGCCGTATTGCGTTCTCCGTCGCTTCGATCTCTTCTACGTCCTCCGCCAGTATCAGGAACTCCGTCAACGTGCCGAACCCATTCCTCCGGGTGTACAATTTTATCTTACTTCTACAATTTTTGTACACTTTGTCTAATTTTTCCTCCTCCGACAGCTTCGTAAAACGCATTAGCTTCCGCAGCTCTGTCGCAAATTCTCGCACTGGTTCGTTCTCCCGTTGTCTCATCTGTGCGATCTTCTGTTCCAGCTGCTCCTCGTATCTTGGGGGTAAGAAGTATTCTCGTAGTTCCTTTTTCAACTGGTCCCAAGATTCGATCTCTGTTGGTGTTGTGTTCCACCAATCCGCTGCGAGTCCCTCGAGGATAAATGGCATTGTCGGGATTAATTGGTCCATCTCCATCCCGTACCCCTTCGCCCACTGTTCTATTTTCTCCACAAACTCCAGTGGGTTCGTTACTCCTTGGTACCTAATCCCCCATCCTCGCACCCGGTCGATTATCTCCACGTTCACTTTCTTCCCCTGTTTTGCTTCTTTTGGGTTACCCATCTCCTCGACTCTGGTTATCACGACCGCCGGTACTCTTGCTGGGCTTTTCTCCCTTTTGTATTGCTCCGCCAAGGTTGCTAGCCTTTGTTTTATGCTCTCCGTGTGGTCCGTGTTCTTGCAGAACGTCGCTAGTTCTTTCCTCAGGTCCTCTACTCTTCCCGTTGGGTCTAACTCGAATTCCTTCGCGTACTCTGCCAACTCGAGTTTCGTCGCCATGTACACCCAGCTGGACATGCTCTTCTGGTTCCGGATTTCTTCTACTACCACTCTTTCTGCTCGGGCGCCAGATGTAACGGTCTGCCGTTTCTAGTTCCCCAGTTAGCGCAGGGACGGCCAGGATCCGCTCATCAGAGATAGTCCGAGTGGTAGCTGTAAGAGAGAAATTGCCCGGCCCCAGTAAGAACAGTGAAGGAAGTTCGGTAAAAGGAAAAGAGCAGGAATATTTATTCAGGATTCGTTTACAGAGTTAAGATAACCGGTGTCGTTGATCGTCGGCTGCCTGCTTCTCGGGAGGGGGAGCCACGCCGTTGGGCCGGGGGGTTGCCAGTCGTCGGGGGTTCGCCGGGGTGGCCACGCCGGAGGAGGAGCCGAGAGGTCTGGTCACCTATGTAGAGAGGGCAGAGACTAGAGAGCAAGCCCCTGGATTCGGGACTACTCAAGTCTTCCGAGCGAGAGAGATAGAATGATTCGGGACTACTCAGGTCTTCCGAGCGAGAGAGAGAATGATTCGGGACTACTTAAGTCTTCCGAGCGAGAGAGAGAATGATTCGGGACTACTTAAGTCTTCCGATCGAGAGAGAGAATGATTTGGGACTACTTAAGTCTTCCGAGCGAGAGAGAGAATGATTCGGGACTACTTAAGTCTTCCGAGCGAGAGAGAGAATGATTCGGGACTACTTAAGTCTTCCGAGCGAGAGAGAGAGAATGATTCGGGACTAATTAAGTCTTCCGAGGGAGAGAGAGGATGATTCGGGACTACTTAAGTCTTCCGAGCGAGAGAGAGAGAATGATTCGGGACTACTTAAGTCTTCCGAGCGAGAGAGAGGATGATTCGGGACTACTTAAGTCTTCCGAGCGAGAGAGAGAGAATGATTCGGGACTACTTAAGTCTTCCGAGCGAGAGAGAGATTATGATTCGGGACTACTTAAGTCTTCCGAGCGAGAGAGAGATTATGATTCGGGACTACTTAAGTCTTCCGAGCGAGAGAGAGATTCGGTACTATTTAAGTCTTCCGAGCGAGAGAGAGGTGGACCCTAAGGTCTTCAGCCGAGGCGGACTCTGAGGTCTTTTGCACTCGATTCCCACCCTAAATCCGAGGATTTGGGTTGTCCAAAAAAATGACTTTCGCTTGCTTGGCTAATTGGAAGCTGCTCCCCGAGACTTACTACTTCCGATCGCTGCCTGCTGCTAGGTACCTTGGTCCGGGTCGGCGGTCTGCATGACCTAGCCCCAGCTTGAACCAGTTCGGAATTATAATCCCTTCTGTCCGAGATTTCGCGGCCGCTGATCGTCGGTGTGGCGCTTGCGCGCGCGTTCCAATTCCCCTATGGGTCTGCTTCTTCCCGTTTTTTCTGTTATCTGCTTTATATTGTATTCATGTTCTTCATTTATTATTTACATTTCTCTTATTTTATTATTTACATTTTTTTACATCTGTGCGCTCCGCGTCACACTCCCCCCTCCTTTCAGTGGTGGCGGGTTATCGCCACATAGTTCCCCCGGTTCGATGTGACCTTCCATGTTGCCTCCCCGTCGTCCACTAGCCACCGCGCCTGCTGACCAAACTTCTTCCCGGCCAGCTTCTCCCGGATTGCGGCTATCCCGGCCTCGGAGATCCTTGCTCCCTCTGGTACCGTCCAACCCCAGGCGTTTCTCTCCACCGGGTGGATCTCCAGCACATCCTTGTCTGGGGTTGGGGCCCGTCGGGATCGTTGCGGTGGTGCTGGTGTTGGCGATGCAGGGTACCAGCCCCTGGGCTCTGGTAGCACCTGCTGGACCCATGGTGTCGGTGTTGGCGTATCTGGGCGCCGAGCCCACCGTACTGGCTGTTCTTGCGCCGGCTCTGTCGGCGTCGGTGGTCGGCGCACTAGCGGAGGTGGCGTCTCGTCGTCCAAGGCCTCTCCCTTCTCCCCCGCCGACATCTTCGGGCCTGCCACTCCGGCGAGAGCCCGCACCGGTATGGCGGGTGCCGTCGCCACCGGTGAGGCCTCGCCGTGCCCTCCGGTGCCGCCTTGCCGTGGCCTATGCGCCACTCGCCGTTTGCCCTGCTGCTGCCACCCGACTTCCTCCACTGCTGGTGCCGCTTGCACCGTCTCCCTCTCCGTCGTTCTCCGCCTGCGGCCCATTTTGGCCGGTGCCGTCCTCCGCCGTTCCATTGCCGGCGCTGCCTGCGCCTCAATCAGCCTCGCCCTCGTGGCCATCGCTGCCCCTGCCGCGTACCGCTCCTTGTACCTCTGTACACTCGCCTTAAATTTGTCCATGGTCCCTATAATGAAACCAAGAGTTGTGTTAGTGTCTATGTTCCCCACGTGCATTTTATCGGGTCTCCTCATTTCTCTCCGTTTCCCCATGTCTTGCCTTTTTTCGTGCACCGCCTGTAGTGTGGCCGCGTGCTGCCTACCGAGGGAATGCCCTTTCAGTGTGGCCCTATTCTCTACTCCTGTCGTTATCGATATATCGTGCCCCAACCCTTCGTCTTGTGGGTTCTCCTGCCCTTGCTCTTCCGCTATTGGCGGCATTTCGATATATTGCTTCAGATCCCTGACATGCATTCTCTTTATTCTCCCTGTTTCTCTATTTCTCGCCGTTACTATTACTGGCGACGTAAGCCCGGTTATCTTCCATGGCTCGTCATATTTTGGTGTCAGCTTTGCATTAAATCTCTCTGCTGCGTTTGATAGCGGGTGTGTTTTACACCATACCCATTCTCCCACTCTTGGCCTCCGCAATTTTAAAAAAGATTCAGCGGAAAGGAAACTAATTCCAACGTACTATACGACAAAGTTGGCCGCTTTCGATGAAGCATGGAATCGATTTGCGGAAAACGACAAAAATATTCCCGCAAAATATAGAACGGAAGAATATTTAAAGTTCTACGTCGACTGTCGTGATTCATACGACAAATACAGAAATATTATAGTCGATACAATGGCTCAGAGCTCAAGCAATGCCCCAAATCAGGCAACAGCGAGCAACGGCCGGGAAACTGCAGACGTTGCAAGCATAGCGCAACCTGCACGTAAGCTGATATCAGCATGTCGGCGAAAAAATGCAATCGCCGAATCAATCAAACGGGCTCTGAAAGAGGGCTCAGAGACCGGCAGGGCCGTGTCAAAGAGTTCAATAAACTCATTGTGGTCCCAATACCAAGAGATTAATTTCCAAATCCATGAAGAGTACGAAGACCCGGTCAGGGAAGGATACGACATGCAGTCGTTCCTCCGACTAGAAAGGGAAGTACAGAAAGTCCTGGGGGCACAAACCAATACATCAAACAATGAAGATGTGCAGTTGCCCAGAGTCAGCCTCCCCAAGTTCGATGGGGATCTACTCAAATGGACACAATTTTTTGATTTATTCAAGTGCATGATACACGATACCAACATGCCCACAGTCAAGAAGATGTGGTACCTTAAAACCACTGTGACTGGAGAGGCAGAGAGATTGATAAGGCATATCGATCTAAAAACAGAGAACTACATGAGCGCATGGGAAATATTAGTTGACACATATAACAATCCCCGCCTTGTAGCAGATACAATTCTCAATCGTCTTCTGCAACAACAGACAAACAATGACGACCCAAAGTCATTAAAGGAACTGTATATTACATCCATTGAGTCTCTAGCATCATTAAAGGGACTAGGCATTGATGTATCCAGCTGGGATACAATCATAATTGCGATCATAAAACAAAAATTAGATCTGGCAAATAGAGCCCTGTACGAACAATCATTAGATGGCTCAAGAGAGCTTCAAGGGCTCGAGACGATGCTAAGTTAAGACCAGCGAAGTCGAGTGTTGGGAACAGGAAAACGCAGTCAGCTGCAAAAAAGGGAACAGAAGAACCCATCTTGCACTTCTGCTAGCGCAGGAAGGCAATCAAGTTGCCCTTTCTGCAAACGGAATCATGCGCTATACAAATGCAATGATTTCCGCAGCAAAACGGTACCCGATCGACTCAACTGGGTACAAAAACAAAAACTGTGTGTAAACTGTTTTAACAGTACTCACAAGGCAAAAGATTGCCGAGGCCGTATGTGCTTTAAATGCGATAAAAGGCACCATACATTGCTGCACCTGGAGACTTCATCAGGCGCGGCAACAGATCCACAAACACCTTCTGTAGGAGCAGCAAGAAACAAAAGCTACAATTTGCTGGCCACAGTTAAGGTATTGGTAAAGGCAAGCAATGGGCAGGTGGCCACATTCCGAGCCTTGCTGGATTCAGGATCACAAATCAATCTGATCTCTGAACGAATGGCCTCCAAGCTCTCTCTCAAACTACACAATGCATCATTACCACTGAAGAGGAGGTTGACACGCTGTGAGAGCGATTTTGGACACTAGAAAATCTAGACACCAAAGATAAGGCTCGATCGCCAACTGAAGCACACTGCGAAACTCATTTCGCAGCAAACGTGCAATTTGCAATCGATGGGAAGTTTATTGTCAAGCTGCCATTTTCTGAAGGATTTTCAGCCCTGGGGGCGTCTCAGAAAACAGCAACCAATAGGGTCTTGGCACTGGAGCGACGAACAACTCCAGAAGTCTGGAAAGGATACGTAGACTTCATGGAAGAATACGAACGTCTCGGACACATGAAGCTGGTACCTCCCTCACACATACCATCGGATCATTACTTCACTCCACATCACTGTGTTTTGAAGCCCGAAAGCAGTACCACGAAACTGCGGGTAGTGTTCGATGCGTCCTGCAAAACGTCAAGTAATAAATCATTAAATGATATATTATATGCTGGACCCACGGTACAGAGCGAACTTTTCGCCATTCTGCTGCGATTCCGCACCCATAGATACGTATTTACCGCGGACATAGAGAAGATGTATCGCCAAGTATGGATGCATCATGATAATCAGTTTCATCAGATGATCGTATGGCGAAAAAGGGCGTCAGATGATCTGAAATTCTACAGGCTAAAAACCGTCACATACGGTACCACATCAGCGCCATTCCTTGCTACAAAATGCTTGGATTATTTAGCAGAGAAGAATAAGAAACAGTTACCGCTTGGGTCAGCTATACTCAAGCATGATTTCTATGTGGACGACTGTCTCACAGGAGCGGACAGCATTCCAGAGGCAATCCAGATTCAGCAAGAATTGAACAAAATTCTGCTACCGTCCGGATTCAAGCTTCGGAAGTGATGCTCAAACAACAAGGAAATACTGACCAAAATTCTGCGAGAATACATTGTACCCAACGTCAACTTAGATGAAACACTTCAGCATTACAGTGTTAAGACATTGGGATTAATTTGGATGCCTCAAAGGGATCAGTTGTGTGGGCGATCTCAAAAAAGCGAAGCCGCAACCATCACAAAACGGGTGGTCAGCTCAGAATCCTCACAAATATTCGATCCTCTGGGATTATTTGCTCCGGTGGTCGTCAAGGCGAAAATTTTCATGCAAACGCTTTGGGAATTAAAGATGGGCTGGAACGACGAGTTACCTCAGCACCTTCAACTGGACTGGAAAAACTATCGTTCTGATTTGCAAGCTCTAAATACCATGCAAATACCAAGGCATATATTTGAAGGAAGAGTGCCAGTCACGCAAGAGATGCACACGTTTGTGGATGCCTCAGAACGAGCATATGGAGCGGCAGTGTATATCCGAGCAACATACAAAAGCAATCAAGTATCAGTTCGGCTGCTGTGCTCAAAATCGAGAGTGGCGCCATCCGCCAAGGAGACGTTACCGCGGCTAGAACTATGTGCCGCAGTCCTGGGAGCTGAATTGACCCATAGAGTCAGAAAGGACCTACGGTTGCCTGAGGAGAAGGCATTGGGTTACTTCTGGACTGACTCAACAGTAGTCCTTTCCTGGATAAATGCATCGGCATCCTCATACCACACGTTTGTGGCCAATCGGATAGCAAAGATCCAAGCAGTGTCACATCAAGCACAATGGCGACATGTGTCATCCGCAAACAATCCAGCAGATGTATTGTCAAGAGGAATTGCCGCAAGCAAGTTGGCAGAACATAACCTGTGGCTATATGGCCCCCTGTTTCTGCACGGCTCTCGAGACAAATGGTCAAAAATACCGACCATTGATCCCATCGATCTGGAGCGTAAAATAAAGCAAGTCAGCTTGCCAGTCTGCCAGGATCAACTAGGAAGCGAGTTATACAATTGCAAGCACAGCAACTCCTTCCACAAATTGCAACGCATTGTAGCATATATGATGCGTTTTTGTCGTAAGCAGAACCGATCTCCAACGACCACACTAAGTGCAGGCGAGCTGCCTCAGGCTAGAACAATCATCTTCAGCACGATTCAAAAAACTGAATTCAGTGCTGAGTATAAACAGCTTCGCATCCACAAAGCAGTGGACAAGAAAAGCTCAGTCATATCGTTGTCTCCAATAATAGGAACTGATGCACTCATTAGAGTCGGAAGCAGATTGGAAGAATCCAACCTTCCATATGCTGCCAAACATCAAATCTTGCTCCCGTACAATGATACGATTGTGAAAATGCTGCTACGAGAAATGCATGAGGAAAACATGCATTGCGGGGCACAAGCATTGAGGGCCATAGCCAGACAACAGTACTGGGTTCTGAATGACAAGACGATGGCCAGGAGCATCATCCACAATTGCGTCAAATGCACAAGAGCACGGCCCAAATTAATGCATCAAATCCTGGGTAACTTGCCAGCGGATCGAGTAACACAAGCGCGGCCGTTCTCCAATTCAGGAGTCGACTATTGCGGCCCCTTTTGGATTCACCACAAAATCCGTGGAAAACGGCCAGATAAAGCATACATTGCAGTATTCTGCTGTTTCGCAACAAAGGCAGTACATCTGGAGTTAGTAAGCGAACTAACAACGGACGCATTCCTAGCCGCTCTCCGGCGTTTCTTGGGCCGACGAGGAAAGTGTCGGACCATTCACTGTGATAACGCCACGAACTTTGTTGGTGCCAACAACCAGTTAAAAATACTGGAGGAAACAATTTTCACAGAGCAAGCCCAGAGCAGGATCATAAATCAATGCAATAAGCAGCAGGTGGAGTTCAAGTTCATCCCACCGCGAGCACCGTCGTTTGGCGGATTATGGGAGGCTGCTGTAAAATCAGCGAAAAGGCTGCTAGTATCAGTCACGGCCACAGCATCTTTAACATTTGAAGAGCTCAACACGGTGGTCATTGAGGTCGAGGCGATACTCAATTCAAGACCCCTCACCCCGATATCAGCAGATCCAACAGATACTGCAGCGCTCACACCAGGCCATTTCTTAATTGGCGAACCTTTAGTGGCACCGCCCGATGCAAATCTTGCCCGACCAGAAAAATCGTTGGTCAGAAGATGGGAACTTGACTCAAACAATCATTCTGGAATCAGTGGTCCACGGAATACCTACAAGAGCTCCAGATGCGCACCAAGTGGAAGACTATGGCTCAGAATGGCGAGGAAGGATTGCTAGTGCTGGTAAAGGAAGACAACGTACCGGTAATGAGCTGGCCAATGGGACGGATAGTGAAGACATATCCAGGCAAGGATAACCAAATACGGGTCGTAGATGTAAAGACCGCAACAGGAATCTACAAAAGGGCAGTCACTCGTCTAGCACCACTGATAACAGAAGAAGTAGCCACAAAACGGCCGCACAGCAGCAGCACGGACACAGCGCAGGCAGAAGAGAGCCCTGCGCAAAAAAGGAAAGCATCATTTCCAATCCTCCCAACATTACTAGCAATGCTACTGATCCTTCCGTTAGCGATGGGACAGGCATTCAACATAACGCCATTTGCAAGCCAGCCAGGAATATTCTACGAACGGCTCGGCACATCCAGAATGGCAATCTCGGAATGGAAAATAATTGTATATTACGATTTGAAACCATGGAGCGACATGGGAATCTTGGCCAACGGGATATCGGAGCTAAAACACAAATGTTCAGAACTACGAAACATCAACGCTTGTAGATCAGTGTCTGAGCATTTCCAACATGTGTACAGCGAACTACAATCAGGAAATGAATCGATCCATCATTATCGGCAGCGAAGAGCACCACTGGACATAGTTGGAAATGTAGCGAGCTCACTATTCGGCGTTTTAGACTCAAGATACGCCGATGACATGTCCAAGGTGATCAAGGAGGTCAAATCCAATGAAGACGTACTAATGATGCTCTTGAAAAACCAGACATCAATCTTGGATGCGACAATAAACATAGTCAGGACGAGCAGCTCAGCCACTAACGAGCGGATCAAGACACTAGAGAGCCAAATAGGTACAATTAATATGGAAAGGGGAAAGTACCAAGGCGAGCACTTACAACAAGCATTCATGAGTCTGACAGCTCAATTAACTCTAGTGGCAACCGGATTGCAGCGAATGCAAAGTGAGATAGCTAATGTTCTCACTGACGTGCGCCATCGTACCATCAGTCCTATACTAGTGTCTCCCAAGCAACTGAGGGAGCAACTAGATCAGATTCGGGAACACATTCCACCGGATCAACTTCTTCCGGTAGCATCGGCTGAGGTGATCCAGCTGTATAAAATTATGCATGCCGAAGGGACCACAACGAGCAGCCACGTCGTTTTCAAAATATCGCTGCCACTGGTGTCTGTAACAAAACAGGAGATATTCAGCATCATGGCGATCCCGATGTGGAAGGCCGGAAGCTGGCAACGATTCTGGCTACAAACGGAAATCATAGCCGTCAATGCCCATAGAGATCAGTTCATGGGATTGACCAAGGAGGAGTTCAATCAGTGTCTAGAGCTGCCACACGACGAACACATCTGTTTCAACCACCAAGCCACATTCAGCGTGGAAAACCGGTGTGAATTCCAGCTGTTCAACAATAAGACGGAAACTATCTGCGAGGTCTCTCAGTCGAGGGCCGAGTTGTGGTGGTCAGCCACACGTCAGCGAAACAGATGGATGTTTGCCACACGCAGGCAAATTGAACTTCAAGCGGTGTGCAGCGGAACATCGTTCACAATCCAACTCAACGGAACGGGCTTACTATCACTGGCCCCAGGCTGCACTGCACGCAATTCAAAAATTAGCGTGAGCACATTCAGCACCGTAGTCAGCGAAACAAGGGCGGCATATGTTCGTTTTGGTAACATCACAAGGATGGACCTTAAGAACACACCTGAGCCACTGTAAGGAACGGCAGCCAAGGAAGTCAACTTGGAGGAACTTGGCGCTTTGCAGCACCAACTGGCCAAACTAAAAGAAACCACCTGGAAAAATCAAATCAACACTCCCCAGCACCATCAAATAGCTACTTATGTGGCCTTAGCAATGTCAATGTTATTAGGCATTGCATGGGTTTTCAGACGAACGATCGGCAAATGGACACCAACATGCCGGAAGCCCGAAGCCCGGCAGAACGTGGAAGAACCACAACCAGAACCTACCCCACGAAGGTTCTTGTTCGACGTAATTGAAGGTTGAACACTTGCTCAACGGCCGGGAGAATGTTCAGTCGCAGCAGTATGTAGTCATAAGTAATAATATTTCAGAACACAATACACGTTATGTAACAACTCTTCGTCACAGTGACCTGCATTTATCGTAAATAAAGTATCATTTCCCAGGTCAAGCGAATATGCATGGTCAACTGAGACGAGGAAATGAACTGGGGCAATAGTCTCAGGTCGCAACACAACCCACATTCACAAGTAACCGCACTTTTCTTATACGTTATTTCTGTTAGCATAAGCATTTGTGTACCTATATATATTGTTTAAGTTTCATTAATAAAGTCAGTAAGAGTTCTAACGCCAACCTGAGAGCTTTTATTCATGCTATTCCCTTAGAACAATTCATGCACTCACACACTTCATACACGTCCAACTAGTTTCAAGTGCTAGTTGCGGCAACAAAACAGGCAAATAGTTTATGCACTATTTGCCAGGCATCTAAGCCTTCTTACACTTTACAGAACTATACAAATGTATTACAAATTAAAAAGATTTTCATGCCGAACCCAGGCCAAATGCTTACAAAGAGTATGTTCAGTTTTACCCACTGAGCTATCGAATGCGCTCTTTGCGAAGATGACATTTGCATTATATCTCAAATTGTCTCTTTATTTCAGATTTTTGGCTTATTCTCTTTCTTCCATATGGTTTTTGCATGCGCCAAAAAGCGCGCCAAAACATTCACCAAAACACTTGCAATTGTCACATTCTTTGCCTACAGTAAAACAAATTCAGAATTTTTAGAACGTTCCTTAGAGTAATTGCAAGTTGTTCAGAGTTTAATTTACGGGTAGGACCGGGCCCGAGTCAAAGTATTTTAGAAAATAATTTTGTTGTTGTATTTTTCCCTGTAAATCAAAATAATTATAGTAGTAAATACTAATATATAATAAAAATGCAATCAAAGAACTATACAAATTTATTACAAATTATAAAGATTTTTATGCCTTGCGGCAGAATTGAACACAGGCCAAATGCTTACAAATATGTATGTGCATTTTTACCGACTGAGCTATTGACTGTGCTGCTCTTGATAAAGAGATTACATTTGCATTATATGTCAATTTGTCTCTTTATGTTAGTTTTTTGGCTTCTTATTCTCTTTCTTTCATATGATTTAGGAACGCGCCAAAAAGAGCGCCAAAACATTCACCAAAACACTTTCAATTATCACATTCTTTGCCTTTTTACTTTAATTCGCATCGAACGATTGACTCGACCGCTTTTTAAATATTTGTTCAACCGTAATTATCATTACGATCATCATACATTCGGCTTAGACTCATTTTTATACCCTTGCAGGGTATATTAGTTTCAGTCAAAAGTTTGCAACGCAGTGAAGGAGGCATCTCCGACCCTATAAAGTATATATATTCTTGATCAGGATCAACAGCCGAGTCGATCTAGCCATGTCCGTCTGTCCTTCTGTCCGTCTGTCCGTTTCTACACAAACTAGTCCCTCAGTTTTAAAGCTATCTGAATGAAACTTTGCAGTTAGGCTTCTATATACTCTCACTCGTACATATGTCGGAACGGGCCGGATCGGACGACTATATCATATAGCTGCCAGAGGAACGATCCGAAAAATTTTCAAAAAACTATTATAACTTTGTCAGTTTTCAACCAATTTTCACCAAATTTGATATTTGCCCATTTAGTATTATTTCCGAATTTCGGTTTTAATTTCATGAAAATCGGCTGACTATATCCTATAGCTTCCATAGGAACAATCAGGAAAATTATAACTTTGTCAGTTTTCAACCAATTTTCACCAAATTTGATATTTGCCCATTTAGTATTATTTCCGAACTTCGGTTTTAATTTCATGAAAATCGGCTAACTATATCCTATAGCTTCCATAGGAACAATCAGGAAAATAAAAGAAGAAACCATAACTTTGTCAGTTTTCAACATATTTTCACCAAATTTGATATTTAGCCATATTTTATTATTCCTGAATTTTGATTTTAATTTCATGAAAATCGGCTGACTATATCCTATAGCTTCCATAGGAACAATCAGGAAAATAACAGAAAAATTCATAACTTTGTCAGTTTTCAACATATTTTCACCAAATTTAATAGTTACCCATATTTTAGTATTCCTGAATTTCGATTTTAATTTCATGAAAATCGGCTGACTATACCCTATAGCTTCCATAGGAACAATCAGGAAAATAAAAGAAAAATTCATAACTTTGTCAGTTTTCAACATATTTTCACCAAATTTAATAGTTACCCATATTTTAGTATTCCTGAATTTCGATTTTAATTTCATGAAAATCGGCTGACTATACCCTATAGCTTCCATAGGAAGAATCAGGAAAATAAAAGAAAAAACCATAACTTTGTCAGATTTCAACATATTTTCACCAAATTTGATATTTAGCCATATTTTAGTATTTCTGAATTTTGATTTTAATTTCATGAAAATCGGCTGACTATATCCTATAGCTTCCATAGGAACAATCAGGAAAATAACAGAAAAATTCATAACTTTGTCAGTTTTCAACATATTTTCACCAAATTTAATAGTTACCCATATTTTAGTATTCCTGAATTTCGATTTTAATTTCATGAAAATCGGCTGACTATACCCTATAGCTTCCATAGGAAGAATAAGGAAAATAAAAGAAAAATTCATAACTTTGTCAGTTTTCAACATATTTTCACCAAATTTAATAGTTACCCATATTTTAGTATTCCTGAATTTCGATTTTAATTTCATGAAAATCGGCTGACTATACCCTATAGCTTCCATAGGAAGAATCAGGAAAATAAAAGAAAAAACCATAACTTTGTCAGATTTCAACATATTTTCACCAAATTTGATATTTAGCCATATTTTAGTATTTCTGAATTTTGATTTTAATTTCATGAAAATCGGCTGACTATATCCTATAGCTTCCATAGGAACAATCAGGAAAATAACAGAAAAATTCATAACTTTGTCAGTTTTCAACATATTTTCACCAAATTTAATAGTTACCCATATTTTAGTATTCCTGAATTTCGATTTTAATTTCATGAAAATCGGCTGACTATATCCTATAGCTTCCATAGGAACAATCAGGAAAATTATAACTTTGTCAGTTTTCAACCAATTTTCACCAAATTTGATATTTGCCCATTTAGTATTATTTCCGAACTTCGGTTTTAATTTCATGAAAATCGGCTAACTATATCCTATAGCTTCCATAGGAAAAATCAGGAAAATAAAAGAAGAAACCATAACTTTGTCAGTTTTTAACATATTTTCACCAAATTTGATATTTAGCCATATTTTATTATTCCTGAATTTTGATTTTAATTTCATGAAAATCGGCTGACTATATCCTATAGCTTCCATAGGAACAATCAGGAAAATAACAGAAAAATTCATAACTTTGTCAGTTTTCAACATATTTTCACCAAATTTAATAGTTACCCATATTTTAGTATTCCTGAATTTCGATTTTAATTTCATGAAAATCGGCTGACTATACCCTATAGCTTCCATAGGAAGAATAAGGAAAATAAAAGAAAAATTCATAACTTTGTCAGTTTTCAACATATTTTCACCAAATTTAATAGTTACCCATATTTTAGTATTCCTGAATTTCGATTTTAATTTCATGAAAATCGGCTGACTATACCCTATAGCTTCCATAGGAAGAATCAGGAAAATAAAAGAAAAAACCATAACTTTGTCAGATTTCAACATATTTTCACCAAATTTGATATTTAGCCATATTTTAGTATTTCTGAATTTTGATTTTAATTTCATGAAAATCGGCTGACTATATCCTATAGCTTCCATAGGAACAATCAGGAAAATAAAAAAACAAAGCTTAGCCGCGTTTCAAACCAATAAAGTATATATATTCTTGATCAGGATCAACAGCCGAGTCGATCTAGCCATGTCCGTCTGTCCTTCTGTCCGTCTGTCCGTTTCTACACAAACTAGTCCCTCAGTTTTAAAGATATCTGAATGAAACTTTGCAGTTAGGCTTCTATATACTCTCACTCGTACATATGTCGGAACGGGCCGGATCAGACGACTATATCATATAGCTGCCAGAGGAACGATCCGAAAAATTTTCAAAAAACAATTATAACTTTGTCAGTTTTCAACCAATTTTCACCAAATTTGATATTTGCCCATTTAGTATTATTTCCGAATTTCGGTTTTAGTTTCATGAAAATCGGCTGACTATATCCTATAGCTTCCATAGGAACAATCAGGAAAATAAAAGAAGAAACCATAACTTTGTCAGTTTTCAACATATTTTCACCAAATTTGATATTTAGCCATATTTTATTATTCCTGAATTTTGATTTTAATTTCATGAAAATCGGCTGACTATACCCTATAGCTTCCATAGGAAGAATCAGGAAAATAAAAGAAAAAACCATAACTTTGTCAGATTTCAACATATTTTCACCAAATTTGATATTTAGCCATATTTTAGTATTTCTGAATTTTGATTTTAATTTCATGAAAATCGGCCGACTATATCCTATAGCTTCCATAGGAACAATCAGGAAAATAAAAAAAAAACATAGCTTAGCCGCGTTTCAAACCATTGCCATCAAATTTGAGATTTGGCAACTAATTATTATTTCAGAATTTCGTTTTTAATTTTTTGTTCAAACTCTGCAAGGGTATACAAACTTCGGTGAGCCGAAGTTAGCTTCCTTTCTTGTCGATATTAAAACTAGTTAAGAATAAGTGTAAAATCAACTTAAATATTGTATTTCGCTTCGTCTGTGTGTGTGTCTGTGTGGTGCGTGGCAAAGTTAATTACAATATATGTAATTTGTTAATTAAATATAAAAATTGTTTGTGTGAGTGTGTTTTACGCATTAGAGCCATTAGCCTTTTTGCCAAATTATGTGTGTTTGATGTCCGCAGACGCTTTTAACGTTAACAATAAATTTGTTAATAGTGCAAGCAGTAAAAATCGCTTTCGGCCTTCGCGTCCGCGTTTTCTTAGACATTAAAATCGCTCGCGTTTTATTGGAAGTTTTTTCGGGTTTTGCGCGATTTGTTCGTGGATCGCGCGCGGTTTTGTAAAACGCGAGTTCCATATTATCATAGGGTAAAGAAGCGTTTTAGTAAAGACGGGCTGCGCGATTTCGGTTTTGGGTGTTAGGCAGAATTCATAGTAAGTTTTAGTTCTTGACTGAAAAATTTAAACTTATACAAATTTAAAATTATTTCACTGTTGCTTAATAAACTATATACTATATTTGAAATTGTTTTTAATATTACATATTGATTTATTATATTTATCCATATATTAAATTATTAATATTATAAATTTTTAAGATTTTCACTATTAATTTTAATCAGTCAAAATGCCGCGTTTGAATAGGCAGTCTGTTAGTCAGCGGTCTTAAAGATCAAGAGAGAGAAACAGGGCCAATCGACAGGATGCTGAATATTTAGAAAGAGAATGGGCCGAAAACGCTCTATAGGCATAGGCGAGAAGATAGGGAATTTAGGGAAAACGAAGCTTTTCATGATAGCCAGCAGTCCGCAGAAGAAGTATCCGGTTTAGAGCAAATGAGCAGCAGAATGACTCTTTGTAACGAACCAGACGTAGGCAGGATGTAAATGTGAGGCAGGCAGAGCAGGTAGTAAATTCTCAGAATAGAGCTTTACGTAGGCAGGACTTAGAAGTCAGGCAGGCTGAGCAGATAGCCGACTCACGGCGTAGATCCCTACGTAGGCAGGACTTAGAAGTCCGACAGGCAGAACAGGTAGATAATTCTCTGAATAGAGCTTTACGTAGGCAGGACTTAGAAGTTAGACAAGCAGACCAGGTAGATAATTCTCTGAATAGAGCTTTACGTAGGCAGGACTTAGAAGTCAGACAGGCAGAGCAGATAGCCGACTCACGGCGTAGATCTATTCGTAGGCAGGACTTAGAAGTCAGACAGGCAGAGCAGGCAGCGAATTCACAGCGCCGCTCGTTACGTAGGCAGGATCCAGATTACCGTAGGAGAGAGCAGATCCAAAATACAATAGGGCATGTGCGCCGACGTGCAAATTCAGAAATTAGGCAACAAGAGCGACAGAGGAACAGTGTTCGTAGATCGGCGCGAAGGCAGGATATTCTGATTAGGGCAATAGAGCAGGTGCGCAATAGTCAAGATATGTCAGTCCGAAGGCAGAATATTGAATTGAAAATATTAGAAAGAGAAGGAGATAGAATTAGAAGATCCCAGGCTCGGGCTAACACACTTCGCAGAATAGCAGAACAAGAGCGCAACACAGCAAATAGAAGAAGTGCTAGGATAAGAGCACGGCAGGAAGCTTTAGATTCGCGGCGAAATATGAGCCAGCGAGTAAGCCAATATTGAAATGTTGAGGAAAATAGAGCAGCAGAAAGTCAAAGAAATGCTGCACGATATGAGCAGGAGCGGGACTATTCAACAAGGCCCAGATCGCGTTTGTGTTTGTTGTAAAGGGCTATGGTTTCCTCACCAAGTAGAAGGGGTCACTAGAGAGCTAATTGAGCAGAGAAATATGTTTAGCGCAGACATTCTGTTTTTAGCAGATCAGTTTCCACCTGTAAACGGAAGATTCACCTTCTGTAAATCTTGTAGTCGGACTATAAAAGCAGGTGGAAAACCTAAGAATTCCATTACAAATGGCTTAGACTTTCCAGAAATTCCAGAATGTCTTAGGGTTTTGACACCTTTAGAGGAAAGATTAGTTTCTCCGCGGCTACCGTTCATGATAATAAAGTCATTAGATTATGAACGCCAAAATAGCATTAAAGGAGCTGTTGTCAATGTACCGATTCCAGTTGCAAACGTTGTAACTTCCCTTCCAAGGGCTTTTAGGGATGCGGAGGTAGCGCAGCTCCACCTCAAACGTAGACTAGAATATCAGCATAGTTTTATGACTGAAACTATAAGCACTAATCATGTAGTTTATGCAATTAGGTACTTAATTGACACTGAGCTTTATAGGAAATATGACATTAGGGTTAATGAGGAATGGTTGACTTCATTTACATCTGAAGTTGTACCATTTATTGCATCAGCAGAAGATGAAGAACTAGTTAGTGAATTAAGCAATAGAAACGTAGCCCCGAACACAGAGCGGGTTGAGCAGGTAGAAGAGGCAGAACTTAATCCAGGGGGTGAGGAAATTTTAATAGAAAATGCGTCTGTAGAAAATATATGTGAGAATAGGATAGTCATAGCACCTGGGGAAGGACAACGTCCAATGGACATGATCACGGATTGTGATTCAGAAGAGTTGTCTTTTTCAAGCATTTATGCAGGGAAGAAAAGGAATTGTGTAGAAAGCTAAACAAAAATAGTAAGATCAGAGCTTAGAAATTATGATAGGAGGGGCTGTAGGACAGACAAGCTATTTTATAATTATAGGAAGTTAGAATTAATTAATATTAGAAATAATACTTCCGTATGCTTAAGAAAGCATACAGCTTCACGGGGTATAGCTGCTAGGACAGCCCTTAATGAAGACGAGATAGATAGATTAGTAAGCCATGATGAGGGATATAGAGTTCTCAAAAGTATTCGCTCGTCTCCTGCTCATTGGGAAGCAGAAAAAAAGAAGGTAATGGCCATGATAAGACAATTCGGCATACCAACTTTTTTTATTACTTTGTCGGCTGCAGAAAGTCACTGGCAAGAGTTATTAGTTATTTAAAAAAAAACCGTAGATAAAGTAGATTTCATGAAAATCGGCCGACTATATCCTATAGCTTCCATAGGAACAATCAGGAAAATAAAAAAAAACATAGCTTAGCCGCGTTTCAAACCATTGCCATCAAATTTGAGATTTGGCAACTAATTATTATTTCAGAATTTCGTTTTTAATTTTTTGTTTAAACTCTGCAAGGGTATACAAACTTCGGTGAGCCGAAGTTAGCTTCCTTTCTTGTCGATATTAAAACTAGTTAAGAATAAGTGTAAAATCAACTTAAATATTGTATTTCGCTTCGTCTGTGTGTGTCTGTGTGGTGCGTGGCAAAGTTAATTACAATATATGTAATTTGTTAATTAAATATAAAAATTGTTTGTGTGAGTGTGTTTTACGCATTAGAGCCATTAGCCTTTTTGCAAAATTATGTGTGTTTGTTGTCCGCAGACGCTTTTAACGTTAACAATAAATTTGTTAATAGTGCAAGCAGTAAAAATCGCTTTCGGCCTTCGCGTCCGCGTTTTCTTAGACATTAAAATCGCTCGCGTTTTATTGGAAGTTTTTTCGGGTTTTGCGCGATTTGTTCGTGGATCGCGCGCGGTTTTGTAAAACGCGAGTTCCATATTATCATAGGGTAAAGAAGCGTTTTAGTAAAGACGGGCTGCGCGATTTCGGTTTCGGGTGTTAGGCGGAATTCATAGTAAGTTTTAGTTCTTGACTGAAAAATTTAAACTTATACAAATTTAAAATTATTTCACTGTTGCTTAATAAACTATATACTATATTTGAAATTTTTTTTAATATTACATATTGATTTATTATATTTATCTATATATTAAATTATTAATATTATAAATTTTTAAGATTTTCACTATTAATTTTAATCAGTCAAAATGCCGCGTTTGAATAGGCAGTCTGTTAGTCAGCGGTCTTAAAGATCAAGAGAGAGAAACAGGGCCAATCGACAGGATGCTGAATATTTAGAAAGAGAAATAGCCAGCAGTCCGCAGAAGAAGTATCCGGTTTAGAGCAAATGAGCAGCAGAATGACTCTTTGTAACGAACCAGACGTAGGCAGGATGTAAATGTGAGGCAGGCAGAGCAGGTAGTAAATTCTCAGAATAGAGCTTTACGTAGGCAGGACTTAGAAGTCAGGCAGGCTGAGCAGATAGCCGACTCACGGCGTAGATCCCTACGTAGGCAGGACTTAGAAGTCCGACAGGCAGAACAGGTAGATAATTCTCTTAATAGAGCTATACGTAGGCAGGACTTAGAAGTTAGACAAGCAGAGCAGGTAGATAATTCTCTGAATAGAGCTTTACGTAGGCAGGACTTAGAAGTCAGACAGGCAGAGCAGATAGCCGACTCACGGCGTAGATCTATTCGTAGGCAGGACTTAGAAGTCAGACAGGCAGAGCAGGCAGCGAATTCACAGCGCCGCTCGTTACGTAGGCAGGATCCAGATTACCGTAGGAGAGAGCAGATCCAAAATACAATAGGGCATGTGCGCCGACGTGCAAATTCAGAAATTAGGCAACAAGAGCGACAGATGAACAGTGTTCGTAGATCGGCGCGAAGGCAGGATATTCTGATTAGGGCAATAGAGCAGGTGCGCAATAGTCAAGATATGTCAGTCCGAAGGCAGAATATTGAATTGAAAATATTAGAAAGAGAAGGAGATAGAATTAGAAGATCCCAGGCTCGGGCTAACACACTTCGCAGAATAGCAGAACAAGAGCGCAACACAGCAAATAGAAGAAGTGCTAGGATAAGAGCACGGCAGGAAGCTTTAGATTCGCGGCGAAATATGAGCCAGCGAGTAAGCCAATATAGAAATGTTGAGGAAAATAGAGCAGCAGAAAGTCAAAGAAATGCTGCACGATATGAGCAGGAGCGGGACTATTCAACAAGGCCCAGATCGCGTTTGTGTTTGTTGTAAAGGGCTATGGTTTCCTCACCAAGTAGAAGGGGTCACTAGAGAGCTAATTGAGCAGAGAAATATGTTTAGCGCAGACATTCTGTTTTTAGCAGATCAGTTTCCACCTGTAAACGGAAGATTCACCTTCTGTAAATCTTGTAGTCGGACTATAAAAGCAGGTGGAAAACCTAAGAATTCCATTACAAATGGCTTAGACTTTCCAGAAATTCCAGAATGTCTTAGGGTTTTGACACCTTTAGAGGAAAGATTAGTTTCTCCGCGGCTACCGTTCATGATAATAAAGTCATTAGATTATGAACGCCAAAATAGCATTAAAGGAGCTGTTGTCAATGTACCGATTCCAGTTGCAAACGTTGTAACTTCCCTTCCAAGGGCTTTTAGGGATGCGGAGGTAGTGCAGCTCCACCTCAAACGTAGACTAGAATATCAGCATAGTTTTATGACTGAAACTATAAGCACTAATCATGTAGTTTATGCAATTAGGTACTAAATTGACACTGAGCTTTATAGGAAATATGACATTAGGGTTAATGAGGAATGGTTGACTTCATTTACATCTGAAGTTGTACCATTTATTGCATCAGCAGAAGATGAAGAACTAGTTAGTGAATTAAGCAATAGAAACGTAGCCCCGAACACAGAGCGGGTTGACCAGGTAGAAGAGGCAGAACTGAATCCAGGGGGGTGAGGAAACTTTAATAGAAAATGCGTCTGTAGAAAATATAGGTGAGAATAGGATAGTCATAGCACCTGGGGAAGGACAACATCCAATGGACATGATCACGGATTGTGATTCAGAAGAGTTGTCTTTTCCAAGCATTTATGCAGGGAAGAAAAGGAATTGTGTAGAAAGCTACACAAAAATAGTAAGATGAGAGCTTAGAAATTATGATAGGAGGGGCTGTAGGACAGACAAGCTATTTTATAATTATAGGAAGTTAGAATTAATTAATATTAGAAATAATACTTCCGTATGCTTAAGAAAGCATACAGCCTCACGGGGTATAGCTGCTAGGACAGCCCTTAATGAAGACGAGATAGATAGATTAGTAAGCCATGATGAGGGATATAGAGTTCTCAAAAGTATTCGCTCGTCTCCTGCTCATTGGGAAGCAGAAAAAAAGAAGGTAATGGCCATGATAAGACAATTCGGCATACCAACTTTTTTTATTACTTTGTCGGCTGCAGAAAGTCACTGGCAAGAGTTATTAGTTATTTAAAAAAAAACCGTAGATAAAGTAGAAATTAGTGAACAGGTAGCACAGGAGTTAGCTTCGAGTGAAAAAACTCAATTGATTAGAACAGATCCAGTGACTTGTGCTAGGTATTTTGATATTCGATATAGACAGCTTTTAAAAGTTATGAAAAAAGAAGGAGGTATTTTTGGAAGGCATCATGTAGTTAAATATTATTGGCGAGTAGAATTTCACATCGGGGCTCACCACACATTCATGGAATGTTCTGGTTGAAAGATGCCCCAAATTTTGATGATAGTAATGTTTCCTCAATTCCGTCCGTTATAGAGTTTGTGGATCAATTTGTTACCACAGACACACAAGCTACCAATGCTGATCTGAATAGATTTGTTAAGTACCAAATTCACAATCATAGCTTCAGTTGCCAGCGTAAAGTTAAAGATAGTTCGATATGTCGGTTGGCATCCCGTATCCTCCATTTCCTAGAATAAAGATTTTATTTCCTCTTTCTGAAGATGTCCCAAACAGATCAGCTTACGAGAGTAAGTTTTTAGAAAAATTAATAGTTTCTTAAATCAACAGTTAGATAGCTCGATTAGGGACTTTGATAGTTTTCTCTCGCATAGGCAGGTTAGTCTTAGTTACGAGGATTATGTCCTAGCAATTAGATCTAGTCTGAGGAAACCTAAAATTTTTTTGAAGCGGAGTTGCGACGCTATTAAGCTCAATGCTTACAACACTCACATTTTGAGGAATGCAGAGAACCAATATAGATATTCAGTTTATATTAAATCCGTATGCGTGCTGCAGTTATGTTATTAATTACATAAACAAGTCTCAGAGAGGTATTTCAAAGCTTATGCGAGAAGCTGTAGAAGATGTCCGAAGGGGGAATTTCACCATTAAGCCGAAATTCCAGCACATAGGGTATAAATTTATTTCTGGCTCTGAAATTTCAGCTCAAGAAGCAGTTTATTGTTGTGTAGGCATGTCCTTGTCTGAAGCAAGCAACGCAGATGTTTATATAAATACTGGCTTGCCAGAGCATCGGGTGAAAATGCTCAAGTCCAAGCAGAAGCTTAGGAATCTTCCGGAAGATTCAACAGAAATTTTTGAAGTAGGATTGTTAGATCATTATGTGCAGCGTCCAGATGAGCTAGATAGCGGTAGAACTCGCCAGAATGATAATAAAGAAGATGAGGCAGAATCGGAGGGTAGGTATTTTGCTCTTCGCAATGGTAGCGGCTACGTTAGGGAAAGAATAAGCCCACGGATAATACGATATAGGAGATTTAATGTTAATATAGATAGGGAGAATTATTTTAGGGAATTAGTTATGCTGTACTTTCCGTGGAGAAATGAACAGGTAGAGTTAATAGACAGGAATTGCGAAGAGTTTTGTAGCCAAAATCAGGAGATTATAAATTCAAACCGTAGGAAGTACAATGTTTTAGATGATGAGGAGCTGCAGGAGGCTCTCAGTAGAGCCCACAATGAATTTCAAGAGGAAGAAAATCCAGGTAATCAGAAAGAATTAGATAGTAGGTATAGAGCTTTAGAAGCTTTAGCAGATATTAGTTCACAAGAAAATATTTTAAATTTAGATAATAACGTAGACAATTCGGAATCGGTGGACAATAACGTTAGAATAATAAAATGGCTTAATTTAATTTCGCCTTCATTACTTTTAGAAACAGTTAGATCGCTTAATTTTAAGCAAAGGCTTTAATTCCAACATGTGTTACATAATATCAGGGAATAAATTTACAGAATTTGTAGGTGGAGGGGCTGGAGTTGGTAAAAGCCGACTTATATCAGCTCTTTTTCAAGCTTTAACAAAGCATTTTAATGATAGGAGAGGGTCAAATCCAGAGACCATTAAAGTCCTTTTGTCCGCTCCAACAGGAAAAGCTGCTTACGGCATTGGAGGTAGTACGCTGCACTCATTATTTTCTCTTCTGCTTAATCAGTCTAGTAGAATTGGGGTCCTTCCGTCCGACGTTCTTAATACATTGCATTCAAATTTAATTGATCTTAAACTTTTAATAATAGACGAAATTTCTATGGTAGGATCTAGAATGTTTAGATATTTATATATTTATATTTATAGATATTAGGCTAAAGCAAATATTTAGGAGTCCTTTACCATTTGGGGGAATTCCTATAATCGTTTTCGGCGATTTGAGGCAGCTTCGACCTGTAGGGGATCGCTGGGTTTTTCAGTCCAACTCCAGCGATCCATATAGTGCGTTATATGAAACGCTGTGGGATAGTTTTAGATTTTTTGAATCGACTGAAATTATGAGACAGAGAGAGGACCAACTGTTCGCGTCAGCGTTAAATAATATGGCATCTTGCCATATGACGGAACAGGATATTAGTTTAATTAGGTCGCGCATTGTAAGCGCTGAAAGTGTACCTGAAGATGCAATACATCTTTTCAGTACAAACGCTGCTACAAATGTATATAACATTTTGAAGCTGAACTCAATTACCACAGATCAATATATTTCAGAAGCAGAAGATATTGTAAAAGGTAGTAATGTCGGTGAAGCCAACAGACTCCATATTTTGGAATCTGTTAAAGGCTTCAAGACAACAGAGACACAGGGCCTTAGCTTTTCGTTAATTTTAAAGACGACAGCTAAATATATGATGACTGTTAACGTAGATACAGGAGGTGGTTTAGTAAATGGAGCAACAGGTATTCTTAGGCAGATAGATTTAGATCCTAACAGCCATCCGGTAGTTTTATGAGTGGATTTTAGAGAAGATAGGGTAGGAGCAGTAGCACGCTCTAAACGGAGTAACCCATCAGAGCCAATGTGGACGCCAATAGTCAAATCAGTTAGGAGCTTTCAGTATAGAAAAAATGAAAATGTTAGTATCCGGTTTAGAGCAAATGAGCAGCAGAATGACTCTTTGTAACGAACCAGACGTAGGCAGGATGTAAATGTGAGGTAGTAAATTCTCAGAATAGAGCTTTACGTAGGCAGGACTTAGAAGTCAGGCAGGCTGAGCAGATAGCCGACTCACGGCGTAGATCCCTACGTAGGCAGGACTTAGAAGTCCGACAGGCAGAACAGGTAGATAATTCTCTGAATAGAGCTTTACGTAGGCAGGACTTAGAAGTTAGACAAGCAGACCAGGTAGATAATTCTCTGAATAGAGCTTTACGTAGGCAGGACTTAGAAGTCAGACAGGCAGAGCAGATAGCCGACTCACGGCGTAGATCTATTCGTAGGCAGGACTTAGAAGTCAGACAGGCAGAGCAGGCAGCGAATTCACAGCGCCGCTCGTTACGTAGGCAGGATCCAGATTACCGTAGGAGAGAGCAGATCCAAAATACAATAGGGCATGTGCGCCGACGTGCAAATTCAGAAATTAGGCAACAAGAGCGACAGAGGAACAGTGTTCGTAGATCGGCGCGAAGGCAGGATATTCTGATTAGGGCAATAGAGCAGGTGCGCAATAGTCAAGATATGTCAGTCCGAAGGCAGAATATTGAATTGAAAATATTAGAAAGAGAAGGAGATAGAATTAGAAGATCCCAGGCTCGGGCTAACACACTTCGCAGAATAGCAGAACAAGAGCGCAACACAGCAAATAGAAGAAGTGCTAGGATAAGAGCACGGCAGGAAGCTTTAGATTCGCGGCGAAATATGAGCCAGCGAGTAAGCCAATATTGAAATGTTGAGGAAAATAGAGCAGCAGAAAGTCAAAGAAATGCTGCACGATATGAGCAGGAGCGGGACTATTCAACAAGGCCCAGATCGCGTTTGTGTTTGTTGTAAAGGGCTATGGTTTCCTCACCAAGTAGAAGGGGTCACTAGAGAGCTAATTGAGCAGAGAAATATGTTTAGCGCAGACATTCTGTTTTTAGCAGATCAGTTTCCACCTGTAAACGGAAGATTCACCTTCTGTAAATCTTGTAGTCGGACTATAAAAGCAGGTGGAAAACCTAAGAATTCCATTACAAATGGCTTAGACTTTCCAGAAATTCCAGAATGTCTTAGGGTTTTGACACCTTTAGAGGAAAGATTAGTTTCTCCGCGGCTACCGTTCATGATAATAAAGTCATTAGATTATGAACGCCAAAATAGCATTAAAGGAGCTGTTGTCAATGTACCGATTCCAGTTGCAAACGTTGTAACTTCCCTTCCAAGGGCTTTTAGGGATGCGGAGGTAGCGCAGCTCCACCTCAAACGTAGACTAGAATATCAGCATAGTTTTATGACTGAAACTATAAGCACTAATCATGTAGTTTATGCAATTAGGTACTTAATTGACACTGAGCTTTATAGGAAATATGACATTAGGGTTAATGAGGAATGGTTGACTTCATTTACATCTGAAGTTGTACCATTTATTGCATCAGCAGAAGATGAAGAACTAGTTAGTGAATTAAGCAATAGAAACGTAGCCCCGAACACAGAGCGGGTTGAGCAGGTAGAAGAGGCAGAACTTAATCCAGGGGGTGAGGAAATTTTAATAGAAAATGCGTCTGTAGAAAATATATGTGAGAATAGGATAGTCATAGCACCTGGGGAAGGACAACGTCCAATGGACATGATCACGGATTGTGATTCAGAAGAGTTGTCTTTTTCAAGCATTTATGCAGGGAAGAAAAGGAATTGTGTAGAAAGCTAAACAAAAATAGTAAGATCAGAGCTTAGAAATTATGATAGGAGGGGCTGTAGGACAGACAAGCTATTTTATAATTATAGGAAGTTAGAATTAATTAATATTAGAAATAATACTTCCGTATGCTTAAGAAAGCATACAGCTTCACGGGGTATAGCTGCTAGGACAGCCCTTAATGAAGACGAGATAGATAGATTAGTAAGCCATGATGAGGGATATAGAGTTCTCAAAAGTATTCGCTCGTCTCCTGCTCATTGGGAAGCAGAAAAAAAGAAGGTAATGGCCATGATAAGACAATTCGGCATACCAACTTTTTTTATTACTTTGTCGGCTGCAGAAAGTCACTGGCAAGAGTTATTAGTTATTTAAAAAAAAACCGTAGATAAAGTAGATTTCATGAAAATCGGCCGACTATATCCTATAGCTTCCATAGGAACAATCAGGAAAATAAAAAAAAAACATAGCTTAGCCGCGTTTCAAACCATTGCCATCAAATTTGAGATTTGGCAACTAATTATTATTTCAGAATTTCGTTTTTAATT
This sequence comes from Drosophila anomelani, assembly GCA_035045905.1. NCBI lineage: Eukaryota > Metazoa > Arthropoda > Insecta > Diptera > Drosophilidae > Drosophila > Drosophila anomelani. The sequence continues at coordinate 167,506 of JAWNOO010000163.1, forward strand.
TTTTGTTTAAACTCTGCAAGGGTATACAAACTTCGGTGAGCCGAAGTTAGCTTCCTTTCTTGTCGATATTAAAACTAGTTAAGAATAAGTGTAAAATCAACTTAAATATTGTATTTCGCTTCGTCTGTGTGTGTCTGTGTGGTGCGTGGCAAAGTTAATTACAATATATGTAATTTGTTAATTAAATATAAAAATTGTTTGTGTGAGTGTGTTTTACGCATTAGAGCCATTAGCCTTTTTGCCAAATTATGTGTGTTTGTTGTCCGCAGACGCTTTTAACGTTAACAATAAATTTGTTAATAGTGCAAGCAGTAAAAATCGCTTTCGGCCTTCGCGTCCGCGTTTTCTTAGACATTAAAATCGCTCGCGTTTTATTGGAAGTTTTTTCGGGTTTTGCGCGATTTGTTCGTGGATCGCGCGCGGTTTTGTAAAACGCGAGTTCCATATTATCATAGGGTAAAGAAGCGTTTTAGTAAAGACGGGCTGCGCGATTTCGGTTTCGGGTGTTAGGCGGAATTCATAGTAAGTTTTAGTTCTTGACTGAAAAATTTAAACTTATACAAATTTAAAATTATTTCACTGTTGCTTAATAAACTATATACTATATTTGAAATTTTTTTTAATATTACATATTGATTTATTATATTTATCTATATATTAAATTATTAATATTATAAATTTTTAAGATTTTCACTATTAATTTTAATCAGTCAAAATGCCGCGTTTGAATAGGCAGTCTGTTAGTCAGCGGTCTTAAAGATCAAGAGAGAGAAACAGGGCCAATCGACAGGATGCTGAATATTTAGAAAGAGAAATAGCCAGCAGTCCGCAGAAGAAGTATCCGGTTTAGAGCAAATGAGCAGCAGAATGACTCTTTGTAACGAACCAGACGTAGGCAGGATGTAAATGTGAGGCAGGCAGAGCAGGTAGTAAATTCTCAGAATAGAGCTTTACGTAGGCAGGACTTAGAAGTCAGGCAGGCTGAGCAGATAGCCGACTCACGGCGTAGATCCCTACGTAGGCAGGACTTAGAAGTCCGACAGGCAGAACAGGTAGATAATTCTCTTAATAGAGCTATACGTAGGCAGGACTTAGAAGTTAGACAAGCAGAGCAGGTAGATAATTCTCTGAATAGAGCTTTACGTAGGCAGGACTTAGAAGTCAGACAGGCAGAGCAGATAGCCGACTCACGGCGTAGATCTATTCGTAGGCAGGACTTAGAAGTCAGACAGGCAGAGCAGGCAGCGAATTCACAGCGCCGCTCGTTACGTAGGCAGGATCCAGATTACCGTAGGAGAGAGCAGATCCAAAATACAATAGGGCATGTGCGCCGACGTGCAAATTCAGAAATTAGGCAACAAGAGCGACAGATGAACAGTGTTCGTAGATCGGCGCGAAGGCAGGATATTCTGATTAGGGCAATAGAGCAGGTGCGCAATAGTCAAGATATGTCAGTCCGAAGGCAGAATATTGAATTAAAAATATTAGAAAGAGAAGGAGATAGAATTAGAAGATCCCAGGCTCGGGCTAACACACTTCGCAGAATAGCAGAACAAGAGCGCAACACAGCAAATAGAAGAAGTGCTAGGATAAGAGCACGGCAGGAAGCTTTAGATTCGCGGCGAAATATGAGCCAGCGAGTAAGCCAATATAGAAATGTTGAGGAAAATAGAGCAGCAGAAAGTCAAAGAAATGCTGCACGATATGAGCAGGAGCGGGACTATTCAACAAGGCCCAGATCGCGTTTGTGTTTGTTGTAAAGGGCTATGGTTTCCTCACCAAGTAGAAGGGGTCACTAGAGAGCTAATTGAGCAGAGAAATATGTTTAGCGCAGACATTCTGTTTTTAGCAGATCAGTTTCCACCTGTAAACGGAAGATTCACCTTCTGTAAATCTTGTAGTCGGACTATAAAAGCAGGTGGAAAACCTAAGAATTCCATTACAAATGGCTTAGACTTTCCAGAAATTCCAGAATGTCTTAGGGTTTTGACACCTTTAGAGGAAAGATTAGTTTCTCCGCGGCTACCGTTCATGATAATAAAGTCATTAGATTATGAACGCCAAAATAGCATTAAAGGAGCTGTTGTCAATGTACCGATTCCAGTTGCAAACGTTGTAACTTCCCTTCCAAGGGCTTTTAGGGATGCGGAGGTAGCGCAGCTCCACCTCAAACGTAGACTAGAATATCAGCATAGTTTTATGACTGAAACTATAAGCACTAATCATGTAGTTTATGCAATTAGGTACTTAATTGACACTGAGCTTTATAGGAAATATGACATTAGGGTTAATGAGGAATGGTTGACTTCATTTACATCTGAAGTTGTACCATTTATTGCATCAGCAGAAGATGAAGAACTAGTTAGTGAATTAAGCAATAGAAACGTAGCCCCGAACACAGAGCGGGTTGAGCAGGTAGAAGAGGCAGAACTTAATCCAGGGGGTGAGGAAATTTTAATAGAAAATGCGTCTGTAGAAAATATATGTGAGAATAGGATAGTCATAGCACCTGGGGAAGGACAACGTCCAATGGACATGATCACGGATTGTGATTCAGAAGAGTTGTCTTTTTCAAGCATTTATGCAGGGAAGAAAAGGAATTGTGTAGAAAGCTAAACAAAAATAGTAAGATCAGAGCTTAGAAATTATGATAGGAGGGGCTGTAGGACAGACAAGCTATTTTATAATTATAGGAAGTTAGAATTAATTAATATTAGAAATAATACTTCCGTATGCTTAAGAAAGCATACAGCTTCACGGGGTATAGCTGCTAGGACAGCCCTTAATGAAGACGAGATAGATAGATTAGTAAGCCATGATGAGGGATATAGAGTTCTCAAAAGTATTCGCTCGTCTCCTGCTCATTGGGAAGCAGAAAAAAGAAGGTAATGGCCATGATAAGACAATTCGGCATACCAACTTTTTTTATTACTTTGTCGGCTGCAGAAAGTCACTGGCAAGAGTTATTAGTTATTTAAAAAAAAACCGTAGATAAAGTAGATTTCATGAAAATCGGCCGACTATATCCTATAGCTTCCATAGGAACAATCAGGAAAATAAAAAAAAACATAGCTTAGCCGCGTTTCAAACCATTGCCATCAAATTTGAGATTTGGCAACTAATTATTATTTCAGAATTTCGTTTTTAATTTTTTGTTTAAACTCTGCAAGGGTATACAAACTTCGGTGAGCCGAAGTTAGCTTCCTTTCTTGTCGATATTAAAACTAGTTAAGAATAAGTGTAAAATCAACTTAAATATTGTATTTCGCTTCGTCTGTGTGTGTCTGTGTGGTGCGTGGCAAAGTTAATTACAATATATGTAATTTGTTAATTAAATATAAAAATTGTTTGTGTGAGTGTGTTTTACGCATTAGAGCCATTAGCCTTTTTGCCAAATTATGTGTGTTTGTTGTCCGCAGACGCTTTTAACGTTAACAATAAATTTGTTAATAGTGCAAGCAGTAAAAATCGCTTTCGGCCTTCGCGTCCGCGTTTTCTTAGACATTAAAATCGCTCGCGTTTTATTGGAAGTTTTTTCGGGTTTTGCGCGATTTGTTCGTGGATCGCGCGCGGTTTTGTAAAACGCGAGTTCCATATTATCATAGGGTAAAGAAGCGTTTTAGTAAAGACGGGCTGCGCGATTTCGGTTTCGGGTGTTAGGCGGAATTCATAGTAAGTTTTAGTTCTTGACTGAAAAATTTAAACTTATACAAATTTAAAATTATTTCACTGTTGCTTAATAAACTATATACTATATTTGAAATTTTTTTTAATATTACATATTGATTTATTATATTTATCTATATATTAAATTATTAATATTATAAATTTTTAAGATTTTCACTATTAATTTTAATCAGTCAAAATGCCGCGTTTGAATAGGCAGTCTGTTAGTCAGCGGTCTTAAAGATCAAGAGAGAGAAACAGGGCCAATCGACAGGATGCTGAATATTTAGAAAGAGAAATAGCCAGCAGTCCGCAGAAGAAGTATCCGGTTTAGAGCAAATGAGCAGCAGAATGACTCTTTGTAACGAACCAGACGTAGGCAGGATGTAAATGTGAGGCAGGCAGAGCAGGTAGTAAATTCTCAGAATAGAGCTTTACGTAGGCAGGACTTAGAAGTCAGGCAGGCTGAGCAGATAGCCGACTCACGGCGTAGATCCCTACGTAGGCAGGACTTAGAAGTCCGACAGGCAGAACAGGTAGATAATTCTCTTAATAGAGCTATACGTAGGCAGGACTTAGAAGTTAGACAAGCAGAGCAGGTAGATAATTCTCTGAATAGAGCTTTACGTAGGCAGGACTTAGAAGTCAGACAGGCAGAGCAGATAGCCGACTCACGGCGTAGATCTATTCGTAGGCAGGACTTAGAAGTCAGACAGGCAGAGCAGGCAGCGAATTCACAGCGCCGCTCGTTACGTAGGCAGGATCCAGATTACCGTAGGAGAGAGCAGATCCAAAATACAATAGGGCATGTGCGCCGACGTGCAAATTCAGAAATTAGGCAACAAGAGCGACAGATGAACAGTGTTCGTAGATCGGCGCGAAGGCAGGATATTCTGATTAGGGCAATAGAGCAGGTGCGCAATAGTCAAGATATGTCAGTCCGAAGGCAGAATATTGAATTGAAAATATTAGAAAGAGAAGGAGATAGAATTAGAAGATCCCAGGCTCGGGCTAACACACTTCGCAGAATAGCAGAACAAGAGCGCAACACAGCAAATAGAAGAAGTGCTAGGATAAGAGCACGGCAGGAAGCTTTAGATTCGCGGCGAAATATGAGCCAGCGAGTAAGCCAATATAGAAATGTTGAGGAAAATAGAGCAGCAGAAAGTCAAAGAAATGCTGCACGATATGAGCAGGAGCGGGACTATTCAACAAGGCCCAGATCGCGTTTGTGTTTGTTGTAAAGGGCTATGGTTTCCTCACCAAGTAGAAGGGGTCACTAGAGAGCTAATTGAGCAGAGAAATATGTTTAGCGCAGACATTCTGTTTTTAGCAGATCAGTTTCCACCTGTAAACGGAAGATTCACCTTCTGTAAATCTTGTAGTCGGACTATAAAAGCAGGTGGAAAACCTAAGAATTCCATTACAAATGGCTTAGACTTTCCAGAAATTCCAGAATGTCTTAGGGTTTTGACACCTTTAGAGGAAAGATTAGTTTCTCCGCGGCTACCGTTCATGATAATAAAGTCATTAGATTATGAACGCCAAAATAGCATTAAAGGAGCTGTTGTCAATGTACCGATTCCAGTTGCAAACGTTGTAACTTCCCTTCCAAGGGCTTTTAGGGATGCGGAGGTAGCGCAGCTCCACCTCAAACGTAGACTAGAATATCAGCATAGTTTTATGACTGAAACTATAAGCACTAATCATGTAGTTTATGCAATTAGGTACTTAATTGACACTGAGCTTTATAGGAAATATGACATTAGGGTTAATGAGGAATGGTTGACTTCATTTACATCTGAAGTTGTACCATTTATTGCATCAGCAGAAGATGAAGAACTAGTTAGTGAATTAAGCAATAGAAACGTAGCCCCGAACACAGAGCGGGTTGAGCAGGTAGAAGAGGCAGAACTTAATCCAGGGGGTGAGGAAATTTTAATAGAAAATGCGTCTGTAGAAAATATATGTGAGAATAGGATAGTCATAGCACCTGGGGAAGGACAACGTCCAATGGACATGATCACGGATTGTGATTCAGAAGAGTTGTCTTTTTCAAGCATTTATGCAGGGAAGAAAAGGAATTGTGTAGAAAGCTAAACAAAAATAGTAAGATCAGAGCTTAGAAATTATGATAGGAGGGGCTGTAGGACAGACAAGCTATTTTATAATTATAGGAAGTTAGAATTAATTAATATTAGAAATAATACTTCCGTATGCTTAAGAAAGCATACAGCTTCACGGGGTATAGCTGCTAGGACAGCCCTTAATGAAGACGAGATAGATAGATTAGTAAGCCATGATGAGGGATATAGAGTTCTCAAAAGTATTCGCTCGTCTCCTGCTCATTGGGAAGCAGAAAAAAGAAGGTAATGGCCATGATAAGACAATTCGGCATACCAACTTTTTTTATTACTTTGTCGGCTGCAGAAAGTCACTGGCAAGAGTTATTAGTTATTTAAAAAAAAACCGTAGATAAAGTAGATTTCATGAAAATCGGCCGACTATATCCTATAGCTTCCATAGGAACAATCAGGAAAATAAAAAAAAACATAGCTTAGCCGCGTTTCAAACCATTGCCATCAAATTTGAGATTTGGCAACTAATTATTATTTCAGAATTTCGTTTTTAATTTTTTGTTTAAACTCTGCAAGGGTATACAAACTTCGGTGAGCCGAAGTTAGCTTCCTTTCTTGTCGATATTAAAACTAGTTAAGAATAAGTGTAAAATCAACTTAAATATTGTATTTCGCTTCGTCTGTGTGTGTCTGTGTGGTGCGTGGCAAAGTTAATTACAATATATGTAATTTGTTAATTAAATATAAAAATTGTTTGTGTGAGTGTGTTTTACGCATTAGAGCCATTAGCCTTTTTGCCAAATTATGTGTGTTTGTTGTCCGCAGACGCTTTTAACGTTAACAATAAATTTGTTAATAGTGCAAGCAGTAAAAATCGCTTTCGGCCTTCGCGTCCGCGTTTTCTTAGACATTAAAATCGCTCGCGTTTTATTGGAAGTTTTTTCGGGTTTTGCGCGATTTGTTCGTGGATCGCGCGCGGTTTTGTAAAACGCGAGTTCCATATTATCATAGGGTAAAGAAGCGTTTTAGTAAAGACGGGCTGCGCGATTTCGGTTTCGGGTGTTAGGCGGAATTCATAGTAAGTTTTAGTTCTTGACTGAAAAATTTAAACTTATACAAATTTAAAATTATTTCACTGTTGCTTAATAAACTATATACTATATTTGAAATTTTTTTTAATATTACATATTGATTTATTATATTTATCTATATATTAAATTATTAATATTATAAATTTTTAAGATTTTCACTATTAATTTTAATCAGTCAAAATGCCGCGTTTGAATAGGCAGTCTGTTAGTCAGCGGTCTTAAAGATCAAGAGAGAGAAACAGGGCCAATCGACAGGATGCTGAATATTTAGAAAGAGAAATAGCCAGCAGTCCGCAGAAGAAGTATCCGGTTTAGAGCAAATGAGCAGCAGAATGACTCTTTGTAACGAACCAGACGTAGGCAGGATGTAAATGTGAGGCAGGCAGAGCAGGTAGTAAATTCTCAGAATAGAGCTTTACGTAGGCAGGACTTAGAAGTCAGGCAGGCTGAGCAGATAGCCGACTCACGGCGTAGATCCCTACGTAGGCAGGACTTAGAAGTCCGACAGGCAGAACAGGTAGATAATTCTCTTAATAGAGCTATACGTAGGCAGGACTTAGAAGTTAGACAAGCAGAGCAGGTAGATAATTCTCTGAATAGAGCTTTACGTAGGCAGGACTTAGAAGTCAGACAGGCAGAGCAGATAGCCGACTCACGGCGTAGATCTATTCGTAGGCAGGACTTAGAAGTCAGACAGGCAGAGCAGGCAGCGAATTCACAGCGCCGCTCGTTACGTAGGCAGGATCCAGATTACCGTAGGAGAGAGCAGATCCAAAATACAATAGGGCATGTGCGCCGACGTGCAAATTCAGAAATTAGGCAACAAGAGCGACAGATGAACAGTGTTCGTAGATCGGCGCGAAGGCAGGATATTCTGATTAGGGCAATAGAGCAGGTGCGCAATAGTCAAGATATGTCAGTCCGAAGGCAGAATATTGAATTGAAAATATTAGAAAGAGAAGGAGATAGAATTAGAAGATCCCAGGCTCGGGCTAACACACTTCGCAGAATAGCAGAACAAGAGCGCAACACAGCAAATAGAAGAAGTGCTAGGATAAGAGCACGGCAGGAAGCTTTAGATTCGCGGCGAAATATGAGCCAGCGAGTAAGCCAATATAGAAATGTTGAGGAAAATAGAGCAGCAGAAAGTCAAAGAAATGCTGCACGATATGAGCAGGAGCGGGACTATTCAACAAGGCCCAGATCGCGTTTGTGTTTGTTGTAAAGGGCTATGGTTTCCTCACCAAGTAGAAGGGGTCACTAGAGAGCTAATTGAGCAGAGAAATATGTTTAGCGCAGACATTCTGTTTTTAGCAGATCAGTTTCCACCTGTAAACGGAAGATTCACCTTCTGTAAATCTTGTAGTCGGACTATAAAAGCAGGTGGAAAACCTAAGAATTCCATTACAAATGGCTTAGACTTTCCAGAAATTCCAGAATGTCTTAGGGTTTTGACACCTTTAGGGGAAAGATTAGTTTCTCCGCGGCTACCGTTCATGATAATAAAGTCATTAGATTATGAACGCCAAAATAGCATTAAAGGAGCTGTTGTCAATGTACCGATTCCAGTTGCAAACGTTGTAACTTCCCTTCCAAGGGCTTTTAGGGATGCGGAGGTAGTGCAGCTCCACCTCAAACGTAGACTAGAATATCAGCATAGTTTTATGACTGAAACTATAAGCACTAATCATGTAGTTTATGCAATTAGGTACTAAATTGACACTGAGCTTTATAGGAAATATGACATTAGGGTTAATGAGGAATGGTTGACTTCATTTACATCTGAAGTTGTACCATTTATTGCATCAGCAGAAGATGAAGAACTAGTTAGTGAATTAAGCAATAGAAACGTAGCCCCGAACACAGAGCGGGTTGACCAGGTAGAAGAGGCAGAACTGAATCCAGGGGGGTGAGGAAACTTTAATAGAAAATGCGTCTGTAGAAAATATATGTGAGAATAGGATAGTCATAGCACCTGGGGAAGGACAACATCCAATGGACATGATCACGGATTGTGATTCAGAAGAGTTGTCTTTTCCAAGCATTTATGCAGGGAAGAAAAGGAATTGTGTAGAAAGCTACACAAAAATAGTAAGATCAGAGCTTAGAAATTATGATAGGAGGGGCTGTAGGACAGACAAGCTATTTTATAATTATAGGAAGTTAGAATTAATTAATATTAGAAATAATACTTCCGTATGCTTAAGAAAGCATACAGCCTCACGGGGTATAGCTGCTAGGACAGCCCTTAATGAAGACGAGATAGATAGATTAGTAAGCCATGATGAGGGATATAGAGTTCTCAAAAGTATTCGCTCGTCTCCTGCTCATTGGGAAGCAGAAAAAAAGAAGGTAATGGCCATGATAAGACAATTCGGCATACCAACTTTTTTTATTACTTTGTCGGCTGCAGAAAGTCACTGGCAAGAGTTATTAGTTATTTAAAAAAAAACCGTAGATAAAGTAGAAATTAGTGAACAGGTAGCACAGGAGTTAGCTTCGAGTGAAAAAACTCGATTGATTAGAACAGATCCAGTGACTTGTGCTAGGTATTTTGATATTCGATATAGACAGCTTTTAAAAGTTATGAAAAAAGAAGGAGGTATTTTTGGAAGGCATCATGTAGTTAAATATTATTGGCGAGTAGAATTTCACATCGGGGCTCACCACACATTCATGGAATGTTCTGGTTGAAAGATGCCCCAAATTTTGATGATAGTAATGTTTCCTCAATTCCGTCCGTTATAGAGTTTGTGGATCAATTTGTTACCACAGACACACAAGCTACCAATGCTGATCTGAATAGATTTGTTAAGTACCAAATTCACAATCATAGCTTCAGTTGCCAGCGTAAAGTTAAAGATAGTTCGATATGTCGGTTGGCATCCCGTATCCTCCATTTCCTAGAATAAAGATTTTATTTCCTCTTTCTGAAGATGTCCCAAACAGATCAGCTTACGAGAGTAAGTTTTTAGAAAAATTAATGGTTTCTTAAATCAACAGTTAGATAGCTCGATTAGGGACTTTGATAGTTTTCTCTCGCATAGGCAGGTTAGTCTTAGTTACGAGGATTATGTCCTAGCAATTAGATCTAGTCTGAGGAAACCTAAAATTTTTTTGAAGCGGAGTTGCGACGCTATTAAGCTCAATGCTTACAACACTCACATTTTGAGGAATGCAGAGAACCAATATAGATATTCAGTTTATATTAAATCCGTATGCGTGCTGCAGTTATGTTATTAATTACATAAACAAGTCTCAGAGAGGTATTTCAAAGCTTATGCGAGAAGCTGTAGAAGATGTCCGAAGGGGGAATTTCACCATTAAGCCGAAATTCCAGCACATAGGGTATAAATTTATTTCTGGCTCTGAAATTTCAGCTCAAGAAGCAGTTTATTGTTGTGTAGGCATGTCCTTGTCTGAAGCAAGCAACGCAGATGTTTATATAAATACTGGCTTGCCAGAGCATCGGGTGAAAATGCTCAAGTCCAAGCAGAAGCTTAGGAATCTTCCGGAAGATTCAACAGAAATTTTTGAAGTAGGATTGTTAGATCATTATGTGCAGCGTCCAGATGAGCTAGATAGCGGTAGAACTCGCCAGAATGATAATAAAGAAGATGAGGCAGAATCGGAGGGTAGGTATTTTGCTCTTCGCAATGGTAGCGGCTACGTTAGGGAAAGAATAAGCCCACGGATAATACGATATAGGAGATTTAATGTTAATATAGATAGGGAGAATTATTTTAGGGAATTAGTTATGCTGTACTTTCCGTGGAGAAATGAACAGGTAGAGTTAATAGACAGGAATTGCGAAGAGTTTTGTAGCCAAAATCAGGAGATTATAAATTCAAACCGTAGGAAGTACAATGTTTTAGATGATGAGGAGCTGCAGGAGGCTCTCAGTAGAGCCCACAATGAATTTCAAGAGGAAGAAAATCCAGGTAATCAGAAAGAATTAGATAGTAGGTATAGAGCTTTAGAAGCTTTAGCAGATATTAGTTCACAAGAAAATATTTTAAATTTAGATAATAACGTAGACAATTCGGAATCGGTGGACAATAACGTTAGAATAATAAAATGGCTTAATTTAATTTCGCCTTCATTACTTTTAGAAACAGTTAGATCGCTTAATTTTAAGCAAAGGCTTTAATTCCAACATGTGTTACATAATATCAGGGAATAAATTTACAGAATTTGTAGGTGGAGGGGCTGGAGTTGGTAAAAGCCGACTTATATCAGCTCTTTTTCAAGCTTTAACAAAGCATTTTAATGATAGGAGAGGGTCAAATCCAGAGACCATTAAAGTCCTTTTGTCCGCTCCAACAGGAAAAGCTGCTTACGGCATTGGAGGTAGTACGCTGCACTCATTATTTTCTCTTCTGCTTAATCAGTCTAGTAGAATTGGGGTCCTTCCGTCCGACGTTCTTAATACATTGCATTCAAATTTAATTGATCTTAAACTTTTAATAATAGACGAAATTTCTATGGTAGGATCTAGAATGTTTAGATATTTATATATTTATATTTATAGATATTAGGCTAAAGCAAATATTTAGGAGTCCTTTACCATTTGGGGGAATTCCTATAATCGTTTTCGGCGATTTGAGGCAGCTTCGACCTGTAGGGGATCGCTGGGTTTTTCAGTCCAACTCCAGCGATCCATATAGTGCGTTATATGAAACGCTGTGGGATAGTTTTAGATTTTTTGAATCGACTGAAATTATGAGACAGAGAGAGGACCAACTGTTCGCGTCAGCGTTAAATAATATGGCATCTTGCCATATGACGGAACAGGATATTAGTTTAATTAGGTCGCGCATTGTAAGCGCTGAAAGTGTACCTGAAGATGCAATACATCTTTTCAGTACAAACGCTGCTACAAATGTATATAACATTTTGAAGCTGAACTCAATTACCACAGATCAATATATTTCAGAAGCAGAAGATATTGTAAAAGGTAGTAATGTCGGTGAAGCCAACAGACTCCATATTTTGGAATCTGTTAAAGGCTTCAAGACAACAGAGACACAGGGCCTTAGCTTTTCGTTAATTTTAAAGACGACAGCTAAATATATGATGACTGTTAACGTATATACAGGAGGTGGTTTAGTAAATGGAGCAACAGGTATTCTTAGGCAGATAGATTTAGATCCTAACAGCCATCCGGTAGTTTTATGAGTGGATTTTAGAGAAGATAGGGTAGGAGCAGTAGCACGCTCTAAACGGAGTAACCCATCAGAGCCAATGTGGACGCCAATAGTCAAATCAGTTAGGAGCTTTCAGTATAGAAAAAATGAAAATGTTAGTATCCGGTTTAGAGCAAATGAGCAGCAGAATGACTCTTTGTAACGAACCAGACGTAGGCAGGATGTAAATGTGAGGTAGTAAATTCTCAGAATAGAGCTTTACGTAGGCAGGACTTAGAAGTCAGGCAGGCTGAGCAGATAGCCGACTCACGGCGTAGATCCCTACGTAGGCAGGACTTAGAAGTCCGACAGGCAGAACAGGTAGATAATTCTCTGAATAGAGCTTTACGTAGGCAGGATACAAACATACAACATACAAAAACAATCCAGTATCAGTTCGGCTGCTGTGCTCAAAATGATGCGTTTTTGTCGTAAGCAGAACCGATCTCCAACGACCACACTAAGTGCAGGCGAGCTGGCTCAGGCTAGAACAATCATCTTCAGCACGATTCAAAAAACTGAATTCAATGCTGAGTATAAACAGCTTCGCATCCACAAAGCAGTGGACAAGAAAAGCTCAGTCATATCGTTGTCTCCAATAATAGGAACTGATGCACTCATTAGAGTCGGAGGCAGATTGGAAGAATCCAACCTTCCATATGCTGCCAAACATCAAATCTTGCTCCCGTACAATGATACGATTGTGAAAATGCTGCTACGAGAAATGCATGAGGAAAACATGCATTGCGGGGCACAAGCATTGAGGGCCATAGCCAGACAACAGTACTGGGTTCTGAATGACAAGACGATGGCCAGGAGCATCATCCACAATTGCGTCAAATGCACAAGAGCACGACCCAAATTAATGCATCAAATCATTGGTAACTTGCCAGCGGATCGAGTAACACAAGCGCGGCCGTTCTCCAATTCAGAAGTCGACTATTGCGGCCCCTTTTGGATTCACCACAAAATCCGTGGAAAACGGCCAGATAAAGCATACATTGCAGTATTCTGCTGTTTCGCAACAAAGGCAGTACATCTGGAGTTAGTAAGCGATCTAACAACGGACGCATTCCTAGCCGCTCTCCGGCGTTTCTTGGGCCGACGAGGAAAGTGTCGGACCATTCACTGTGATAACGCCACGAACTTTGTTGGTGCCAACAACCAGTTAAAAATACTGGAGGAAACAATTTTCACAGAGCAAGCCCAGAGCAGGATCATAAATCAATGCAATAAGCAGCAGGTGGAGTTCAAGTTCATCCCACCGCGAGCACCGTCGTTTGGCGGATTATGGGAGGCTGCTGTAAAATCAGCGAAAAGGCTGCTAGTATCAGTCACGGCCACAGCATCTTTAACATTTGAAGAGCTCAACACGGTGGTCATTGAGGTCGAGGCGATACTCAATTCAAGACCCCTCACCCCGATATCAGCAGATCCAACAGATACTGCAGCGCTCACACCAGGCCATTTCTTAATTGGCGAACCTTTAGTGGCACCGCCCGATGCAAATCTTGCCCGACCAGAAAAATCGTTGGTCAGAAGATGGGAACTTGTGTTCCAACAGATACTGCAGCGCTCACACCAGGCCATTTCTTAATTGGCGAACCTTTAGTGGCACCGCCCGATGCAAATCTTGCCCGACCAGAAAAATCGTTGGTCAGAAGATGGGAACTTGTGTTCCAACAGATACTGCAGCGCTCACACCAGGCCATTTCTTAATTGGCGAACCTTTAGTGGCACCGCCCGATGCAAATCTTGCCCGACCAGAAAAATCGTTGGTCAGAAGATGGGAACTTGACTCAAACAATCATTCTGGAATCAGTGGTCCACGGAATACCTACAAGAGCTCCAGATGCGCACCAAGTGGAAGACTATGGCTCAGAATGGCGAGGAAGGATTGCTAGTGCTGGTAAAGGAAGACAACGTACCGGTAATGAGCTGGCCAATGGGACGGATAGTGAAGACATATCCAGGCAAGGATAACCAAATACGAGTCACTCGTCTAGCACCACTGATAACAGAAGAAGTAGCCACAAAACGGCCGCACAGCAGCAGCACGGACACAGCGCAGGCAGAAGAGAGCCCTGCGCAAAAAAGGAAAGCATCATTTCCAATCCTCCCAACATTACTAGCAATGCTACTGATCCTTCCGTTAGCGATGGGACAGGCATTCAACATAACGCCATTTGCAAGCCAGCCAGGAATATTCTACGAACGGCTCGGCACATCCAGAATGGCAATCTCGGAATGGAAAATAATTGTATATTACGATTTGAAACCATATTGGAGCGACATGGGAATCTTGGCCAACGGGATATCGGAGCTAAAACACAAATGTTCAGAACTACGAAACATCAACGCTTGTAGATCAGTGTCTGAGCATTTCCAACATGTGTACAGCGAACTAAAATCAGGAAATGAATTGATCCATCATTATCGGCAGCGAAGAGCACCACTGGACATAGTTGGAAATGTAGCGAGCTCACTATTCGGCGTTTTAGACTCAAGATACGCCGATGACATGTCCAAGGTGATCAAGGAGGTCAAATCCAATGAAGACGTACTAATGATGCTCTTGAAAAACCAGACATCAATCTTGGATGCGACAATAAACATAGTCAGGACGAGCAGCTCAGCCACTAACGAGCGGATCAAGACACTAGAGAGCCAAATAGGTACAATTAATATGGAAAGGGGAAAGTACCAAGGCGAGCACTTACAACAAGCATTCATGAGTCTGACAGCTCAATTAACTCTAGTGGCAACCGGATTGCAGCGAATGCAAAGTGAGATAGCTAATGTTCTCACTGACGTGCGCCATCGTACCATCAGTCCTATACTAGTGTCTCCCAAGCAACTGAGGGAGCAACTAGATCAGATTCGGGAACACATTCCACCGGATCAACTTCTTCCGGTAGCATCGGCTGAGGTGATCCAGCTGTATAAAATTATGCATGCCGAAGGGACCACAACGAGCAGCCACGTCGTTTTCAAAATATCGCTGCCACTGGTGTCTGTAACAAAACAGGAGATATTCAGCATCATGGCGATCCCGATGTGGAAGGCCGGAAGCTGGCAACGATTCTGGCTACAAACGGAAATCATAGCCGTCAATGCCCATAGAGATCAGTTCATGGGATTGACCAAGGAGGCGTTCAATCAGTGTCTAGAGCTGCCACACGACGAACACATCTGTTTCAACCACCAAGCCACATTCAGCGTGGAAAACCGGTGTGAATTCCAGCTGTTCAACAATAAGACGGAAACTATCTGCGAGGTCTCTCAGTCGAGGGCCGAGTTGTGGTGGTCAGCAACACGTCAGCGAAACAGATGGATGTTTGCCACACGCAGGCAAATTGAACTTCAAGCGGTGTGCAGCGGAACATCGTTCACAATCCAACTCAACGGAACGGGCTTACTATCACTGGCCCCAGGCTGCACTGCACGCAATTCAAAAATTAGCGTGAGCACATTCAGCACCGTAGTCAGCGAAACAAGGGCGGCATATGTTCGTTTTGGTAACATCACAAGGATGGACCTTAAGAACACACCTGAGCCACTGCAAGGAACGGCAGCCAAGGAAGTCAACTTGGAGGAACTGGGCGCTTTGCAGCACCAACTGGCCAAACTAAAAGAAACCATCTGGAAAAATCAAATCAACACTCCCCAGCACCATCAAATAGCTACTTATGTGGCCTTAGCAATGTCAATGTTATTAGGCATTGCATGGGTTTTCAGACGAACGATCGGCAAATGGACACCAACATGCCGGAAGCCCGAAGCCCGGCAGAACGTGGAAGAACCACAACCAGAACCTACCCCACGAAGGTTCTTGTTCGACGTAATTGAAGGTTGAACACTTGCTCAACGGCCGGGAGAATGTTCAGTCGCAGCAGTATGTAGTCATAAGTAATAATATTTCAGAACACAATACACGTTATGTAACAACTCTTCGTCACAGTGACCTGCATTTATCGTAAATAAAGTATCATTTCCCAGGTCAAGCGAATATGCATGGTCAACTGAGACGAGGAAATGAACTGGGGCAATAGTCTCAGGTCGCAACACAACCCACATTCACAAGTAACCGCACACTTTTCTTATACGTTATTTCTGTTAGCATAAGCATTTGTGTACCTATATATATTGTTTAAGTTTCATTAATAAAGTCAGTAAGAGTTCTAACGCCAACCTGAGAGCTTTTATTCATGCTATTCCCTTAGAACAATTCATGCACTCACACACTTCATACACGTCCAACTAGTTTCAAGTGCTAGTTGCGGCAACAAAACAGGCAAATAGTTTATGCACTATTTGCCAGGCATCTAAGCCTTCTTACACTTTACAGAACTATACAAATGTATTACAAATTAAAAAGATTTTCATGCCGAACCCAGGCCAAATGCTTACAAAAAGTATGTTCAGTTTTACCCACTGAGCTATCGAATGCGCTCTTTGCGAAGATGACATTTGCATTATATCTCAAATTGTCTCTTTATTTCAGATTTTTGGCTTATTCTCTTTCTTCCATATGGTTTTTGCATGCGCCAAAAAGCGCGCCAAAACATTCACCAAAACACTTGCAATTGTCACATTCTTTGCCTACAGTAAAACAAATTCAGAGCTATTTTTAGAACGTTCCTTAGAGTAATTGCAAGTTGTTCAGAGTTCAATTTACGGGTAGGACCGGGCCCGAGTCAAAGTATTTTAGAAAATAATTTTGTTGTTGTATTTTTCCCTGTAAATCAAAATAATTATAGTAGTAAATACTAATAAATAATAAAAATGCAATCAAAGAACTATACAAATTTATTACAAATTATAAAGATTTTTATGCCTTGCGGCAGAATTGAACACAGGCCAAATGCTTACAAATATGTATGTGCATTTTTACCGACTGAGCTATTGACTGTGCTGCTCTTGATAAAGAGATTACATTTGCATTATATGTCAATTTGTCTCTTTATGTTAGTTTTTTGGCTTCTTATTCTCTTTCTTTCATATGATTTTGGAACGCGTCAAAAAGAGCGCCAAAACATTCACCATAACACTTTCAATTATCACATTCTTTGCCTTTTTACTTTAATTCGCATCGAACGATTGACTCGACCGCTTTTTAAATATTTGTTCAACCGTAATTATCATTACGATCATCATACATTCGGCTTAGACTCATTTTTATACCCTTGCAGGGTATATTAGTTTCAGTCAAAAGTTTGCAACGCAGTGAAGGAGGCATCTCCGACCCTATAAAGTATATATATTCTTGATCAGGATCAACAGCCGAGTCGATCTAGCCATGTCCGTCTGTCCTTCTGTCCGTCTGTCCGTTTCTACACAAACTAGTCCCTCAGTTTTAAAGCTATCTGAATGAAACTTTGCAGTTAGGCGTCTATATACTCTCACTCGTACATATGTCGGAACGGGCCGGATCGGACGACTATATCATATAGCTGCCAGAGGAACGATCCGAAAAATTTTCAAAAAACAATTATAACTTTGTCAGTTTTCAACCAATTTTCACCAAATTTGATATTTGCCCATTTAGTATTATTTCCGAATTTCGGTTTTAATTTCATGAAAATCGGCTGACTATATCCTATAAATTCCATAGGAACAATCAGGAAAATTATAACTTTGTCAGTTTTCAACCAATTTTCACCAAATTTGATATTTGCCCATTTAGTATTATTTCCGAATTTCGGTTTTAGTTTCATGAAAATCGGCTGACTATATCCTATAGCTTCCATAGGAACAATCAGGAAAATAAAAGAAGAAACCATAACTTTGTCAGTTTTCAACATATTTTCACCAAATTTGATATTTAGCCATATTTTATTATTCCTGAATTTTGATTTTAATTTCATGAAAATCGGCTGACTATATCCTATAGCTTCCATAGGAACAATCAGGAAAATAAAAGAAAAATTCATAACTTTGTCAGTTTTCAACATATTTTCACCAAATTTAATAGTTACCCATATTTTAGAATTCCTGAATTTCGATTTTAATTTCATGAAAATCGGCTGACTATACCCTATAGCTTCCATAGGAAGAATCAGGAAAATAAAAGAAAAATTCATAACTTTGTCAGTTTTCAACATATTTTCACCAAATTTAATAGTTACCCATATTTTAGTATTCCTGAATTTCGATTTTAATTTCATGAAAATCGGCTGACTATACCCTATAGCTTCCATAGGAAGAATCAGGAAAATAAAAGAAAAAACCATAACTTTGTCAGATTTCAACATATTTTCACCAAATTTGATATTTAGCCATATTTTAGTATTTCTGAATTTTGATTTTAATTTCATGAAAATCGGCCGACTATATCCTATAGCTTCCATAGGAACAATCAGGAAAATAAAAAAAACAAAGCTTAGCCGCGTTTCAAACCATTGCCATCAAATTTGAGATTTGGCAACTAATTATTATTTCAGAATTTCGTTTTTAATTTTTTGTTTAAACTCTGCAAGGGTATACAAACTTCGGTGAGCCGAAGTTAGCTTCCTTTCTTGTCGATATTAAAACTAGTTAAGAATAAGTGTAAAATCAACTTAAATATTGTATTTCGCTTCGTCTGTGTGTGTCTGTGTGGTGCGTGGCAAAGTTAATTACAATATATGTAATTTGTTAATTAAATATAAAAATTGTTTGTGTGAGTGTGTTTTACGCATTAGAGCCATTAGCCTTTTTGCCAAATTATGTGTGTTTGTTGTCCGCAGACGCTTTTAACGTTAACAATAAATTTGTTAATAGTGCAAGCAGTAAAAATCGCTTTCGGCCTTCGCGTCCGCGTTTTCTTAGACATTAAAATCGCTCGCGTTTTATTGGAAGTTTTTTCGGGTTTTGCGCGATTTGTTCGTGGATCGCGCGCGGTTTTGTAAAACGCGAGTTCCATATTATCATAGGGTAAAGAAGCGTTTTAGTAAAGACGGGCGCGATTTCGGTTTCGGGTGTTAGGCGGAATTCATAGTAAGTTTTAGTTCTTGACTGAAAAATTTAAACTTATACAAATTTAAAATTATTTCACTGTTGCTTAATAAACTATATACTATATTTGAATTTTTTTTTAATATTACATATTGATTTATTATATTTATCCATATATTAAATTATTAATATTATAAATTTTTAAGATTTTCACTATTAATTTTAATCAGTCAAAATGCCGCGTTTGAATAGGCAGTCTGTTAGTCAGCGGTCTTAAAGATCAAGAGAGAGAAACAGGGCCAATCGACAGGATGCTGAATATTTAGAAAGAGAAATAGCCAGCAGTCCGCAGAAGAAGTATCCGGTTTAGAGCAAATGAGCAGCAGAATGACTCTTTGTAACGAACCAGACGTAGGCAGGATGTAAATGTAAGGCAGGCAGAGCAGGTAGTAAATTCTCAGAATAGAGCTTTACGTAGGCAGGACTTAGAAGTCAGGCAGGCTGAGCAGATAGCCGACTCACGGCGTAGATCTATTCGTAGGCAGGACTTAGAAGTCAGACAGGCAGAGCAGGCAGCGAATTCACAGCGCCGCTCGTTACGAAGGCAGGATCCAGATTACCGTAAGAGAGAGCAGATCCAAAATACAATAGGGCATGTGCGCCGACGTGCAAATTCAGAAATTAGGCAACAAGAGCGACAGAGGAACAGTGTTCGTAGATCGGCGCGAAGGCAGGATATTCTGATTAGGGCAATAGAGCAGGTGCGCAATAGTCAAGATATGTCAGTCCGAAGGCAGAATATTGAATTGAAAATATTAGAAAGAGAAGGAGATAGAATTAGAAGATCCCAGGCTCGGGCTAACACACTTCGCAGAATAGCAGAACAAGAGCGCAACACAGCAAATAGAAGAAGTGCTAGGATAAGAGCACGGCAGGAAGCTTTAGATTCGCGGCGAAATATGAGCCAGCGAGTAAGCCAATATAGAAATGTTGAGGAAAATAGAGCAGCAGAAAGTCAAAGAAATGCTGCACGATATGAGCAGGAGCGGGACTATTCAACAAGGCCCAGATCGCGTTTGTGTTTGTTGTAAAGGGCTATGGTTTCCTCACCAAGTAGAAGGGGTCACTAGAGAGTTAATTGAGCAGAGAAATATGTTTAGCGCAGACATTCTGTTTTTAGCAGATCAGTTTCCACCTGTAAACGGAAGATTCACCTTCTGTAAATCTTGTAGTCGGACTATAAAAGCAGGTGGAAAACCTAAGAATTGCAAACGTTGTAACTTCCCTTCCAAGGGCTTTTAGGGATGCGGAGGTAGTGCAGCTCCACCTCAAACGTAGACTAGAATATCAGCATAGTTTTATGACTGAAACTATAAGCACTAATCATGTAGTTGATGCAATTAGGTACTTAATTGACACTGAGCTTTATAGGAAATATGACATTAGGTTTTAAATATTTGTTCAACCGTAATTATCATTACGATCATCATACATTCGGCTTAGACTCATTTTTATACCCTTGCAGGGTATATTAGTTTCAGTCAAAAGTTTGCAACGCAGTGAAGGAGGCATCTCCGACCCTATAAATATATATATTCTTGATCAGGATCAACAGCCGAGTCGATCTAGCCATGTCCGTCTGTCCTTCTGTCCGTCTGTCCGTTTCTACACAAACTAGTCCCTCAGTTTTAAAGCTATCTGAATGAAACTTTGCAGTTAGGCTTCTATATACTCTCACTCGTACATATGTCGGAACGGGCCGGATCGGACGACTATATCATATAGCTGCCAGAGGAACGATCCGAAAAATTTTCAAAAAACAATTATAACTTTGTCAGTTTTCAACCAATTTTCACCAAATTTGATATTTGCCCATTTAGTATTATTTCCGAATTTCGGTTTTAATTTCATGAAAATCGGCCTACTATATCCTATATCTTCCATAGGAAAAATCAGGAAAATTATAACTTTGTCAGTTTTCAACCAATTTTCACCAAATTTGATATTTGCCCATTTAGTATTATTTCCGAATTTCGGTTTTAGTTTCATGAAAATCGGCTGACTATATCCTATAGCTTCCATAGGAACAATCAGGAAAATAAAAGAAGAAACCATAACTTTGTCAGTTTTCAACATATTTTCACCAAATTTGATATTTAGCCATATTTTATTATTCCTGAATTTTGATTTTAATTTCATGAAAATCGGCTAACTATATCCTATAGCTTCCATAGGAACAATCAGGAAAATAAAAGAAAAATTCATAACTTTGTCAGTTTTCAACATATTTTCACCAAATTTAATAGTTACCCATATTTTAGTATTCCTGAATTTCGATTTTAATTTCATGAAAATCGGCTGACTATACCCTATAGCTTCCATAGGAAGAATCAGGAAAATAAAAGAAGAAACCATAACTTTGTCAGTTTTCAACATATTTTCACCAAATTTGATATTTAGCCATATTTTATTATTCCTGAATTTTGATTTTAATTTCATGAAAATCGGCTGACTATATCCTATAGCTTCCATAGGAACAATCAGGAAAATAAAAGAAAAATTCATAACTTTGTCAGTTTTCAACATATTTTCACCAAATTTAATAGTTACCCATATTTCAGTATTCCTGAATTTCGATTTTAATTTCATGAAAATCGGCTGACTATACCCTATAGCTTCCATAGGAAGAATCAGGAAAATAAAAGAAAAATTCATAACTTTGTCAGTTTTCAACATATTTTCACCAAATTTAATAGTTACCCATATTTTAGTATTCCTGAATTTCGATTTTAATTTCATGAAAATCGGCTGACTATACCCTATAGCTTCCATAGGAAGAATCAGGAAAATAAAAGAAAAAACCATAACTTTGTCAGATTTCAACATATTTTCACCAAATTTAATATTTAGCCATATTTTAGTATTTCTGAATTTTGATTTTAATTTCATGAAAATCGGCCGACTATATCCTATAGCTTCCATAGGAACAATCAGGAAAATAAAAGAAAAATTCATAACTTTGTCAGTTTTCAACATATTTTCACCAAATTTAATAGTTACCCATATTTTAGTATTCCTGAATTTCGATTTTAATTTCATGAAAATCGGCTGACTATACCCTATAGCTTCCATAGGAAGAATCAGGAAAATAAAAGAAGAAACCATAACTTTGTCAGTTTTCAACATATTTTCACCAAATTTGATATTTAGCCATATTTTATTATTCCTGAATTTTGATTTTAATTTCATGAAAATCGGCTGACTATATCCTATAGCTTCCATAGGAACAATCAGGAAAATAAAAGAAAAATTCATAACTTTGTCAGTTTTCAACATATTTTCACCAAATTTAATAGTTACCCATATTTTAGTATTCCTGAATTTCGATTTTAATTTCATGAAAATCGGCTGACTATACCCTATAGCTTCCATAGGAAGAATCAGGAAAATAAAAGAAAAAACCATAACTTTGTCAGTTTTCAACATATTTTCACCAAATTTAATAGTTACCCATATTTTAGTATTCCTGAATTTCGATTTTAATTTCATGAAAATCGGCTGACTATACCCTATAGCTTCCATAGGAAGAATCAGGAAAATAAAAGAAGAAACCATAACTTTGTCAGTTTTCAACATATTTTCACCAAATTTGATATTTAGCCATATTTTATTATTTCTGAATTTTGATTTTAATTTCATGAAAATCGGCTGACTATATCCTATAGCTTCCATGGGAACAATCAGGAAAATAAAAGAAAAATTCATAACTTTGTCAGTTTTCAACATATTTTAACCAAATTTAATAGTTACCCATATTTTAGTATTCCTGAATTTCGATTTTAATTTCATGAAAATCGGCTGACTATACCCTATAGCTTCCATAGGAAGAATCAGGAAAATAAAAGAAAAATTCATAACTTTGTCAGTTTTCAACATATTTTCACCAAATTTAATAGTTACCCATATTTTAGTATTCCTGAATTTCGATTTTAATTTCATGAAAATCGGCCGACTATATCCTATAGCTTCCATAGGAACAATCAGGAAAATAAAAAAAACAAAGCTTAGCCGCGTTTCAAACCATTGCCATCAAATTTGAGATTTGGCAACTAATTATTATTTCAGAATTTCGTTTTTAATTTTTTGTTTAAACTCTGCAAGGGTATACAAACTTCGGTGAGCCGAAGTTAGCTTCCTTTCTTGTCGATATTAAAACTAGTTAAGAATAAGTGTAAAATCAACTTAAATATTGTATTTCGCTTCGTCTTTTTTTTTTTTTTGTATTCAGGGTTTTATTACCTACTTGCTATACATATACGCTTACAAATACGACTATAATAATATTACAACAAAACATAAAGGGAGGATATTGGGAAGAAATGGTGGGAGGGGGGGAAGCGGTTACGCGGTATCGCCGCCTGGCATTGCTTCGCGTGCGCAGTACCCCTTACTCCTGCTGCTCCTTCCGTCTACGCTCCAGGTCCCTTAGCTTTTTCATGACCTCCGCCGTGAACGTTGCTGCCGCCTCCCACACTGTCCTGTCGTCCAGCATCCTCGGGACGAGCGTTTCCACGCCGATTTCGCACCCGGCTGCCGCCTCCAGCTCCTGCCGTTCGAGGCCAAACCTGCGGCACTCGAAGAGCACGTGCCGGGCGTCTTCCACAATGCCGGTACCGCACTCTGGGCACCAGTCTTCCGTCTCGTGGCCAAACCGCTTCAGGTACTGGCGGAAGCATCCGTGGCCACTAAGCGCCTGCGTGAGGTAGAAGTCCACCATTCCATGGTCTCGTTCCACCCACCTCGTGATGTCCGGTATGAGGGCATGCGTCCAACGGCCCTTGGACGAGGAGTCCCAGCTGGACTGCCACCTCTCCAGACTTCTCCTCCTGGCCGCTGCCTTACGCTCCGCCTTGGTAGGCTGCTCCGCACCACTGGTCGTCGGGGCCACGGCTGTCTCCTTCCGCTCCCTTACCAGCTCCGTGAGCGGGACTTGTCCCGCGATGACCAGCACCGCGTCCTCCGAGATTGTCCGGAACGCTGAAGCTATCCGGACGGCGCAAAGCCTGTAGGTCGCCTCCACCCCCCGCATGTAGGTCTTAACCTTAGCGGCTTCCGACCACACCGGCGCGGCGTACAGGATCTGGGAGGTCACCACCGATGACAGCAGCTTCCTCGTCGCCTGCTTGGGCCCTCTCGTGTTAAGGAGCATCCTGGATAGCGCTCCAGCGGTCCCGCTAGCCTTCTTGTGCGCATACTCCAGGTGCTCCTTGAACGACAGGCGCGTGTCGATGAAGACTCCCAGGTACTTAATGGCCCGCTGCGACCGGATTGTGGTCCCTCCGATCCGCACGCTGGCCGTCTCCACCACCTTCCGGCTCGATATCAGGACCGCCTCGGTTTTGTGCGCAGCCAGCTCCAGCCCTGCGACCGCTAGCCACGACTCTACGGCCTGTATGGCCGCATCCGCGCGAGCCTCCGCCGCGGCTAGCTCCTTGGCTACCACCACTATTGCCACGTCATCGGCAAAGCCCACCAGGGTGGTGCTGGAAGGCATCGGCAGCCGTAGGACTCCGTCGTACATGGAATTCCAGAGCAGGGGTCCCAGAACGGAGCCCTGCGGGACTCCGGCTGAGACTTTGTGTGCCCTGGAACCCAGACTCGTTTCCAGGAGGAGCACCCTCTTGCTGAAATAGCTGTGCGCTATCCTCAGCAGATATCCCGGGACGTTGAGGTTCCTGAGGGATTCAAGCGTTCTGCCCCAGTCCGCCGAGTTAAACGCATTCCTGATATCCAGGGTGACCACTAGGCAGTACGACTTCGTCCCTCCTCTCCATCTAGTTCCTGCGATGGCCTCCTCGGCAACCTTTACGACCCTCGAGATGGCGTCCAATGTGGACTTCCCCTTCGTGAAGCCATATTGCTCCGGGGAGAGGCCACCAGCTGCTTCTATCGCTCCGCCCAGCCTGGTAGAGATCACCCTTTCGAAGACCTTGCCTATGGTGTCCAGCAGGCAAATTGGTCTGTAGGAGGATGCCTCTCCGGGTGGCTTGCCGGGCTTGGCCAGGAGCAGCAGCCGTTGCTTTTTCCACCTGTCGGGAAACGTCCCCTCCAGGAAGCACCTGTTGAACAGGCTGGCTACTTCCGCCGGCAGCAGCGATAGGGCCAGCTTCGTCGCTCTGTTGGGGATCGCGTCCGGCCCGGGAGCCTTCCTGGGCTGCAGTTTCCTCCCGACTTGGAGTACCTCTGCCTCCGTTACCCAGTGGATGTCACCTGCAACCATATCCGGGGGGTCTGCGATCTGCCGCCCCGTCGGGAACAGGACTCCGACAATCCCCTCCAGGGTTTCCGGGTCAGATGGGGCTTTGCCTCCCGCATTGAGCCTCTTGACCACCATCTTGTATGCTCCTCCCCATGGGTCCTCGTCGGCGGCATCGCACAGCTTCAGGAAACACTCCCTTTTGCTGTTGGTGATGGCGATCTTCAGCTCCCTCTTTGCCGCTTTATATCGGTCGCTGCATGCGGGCAGGCGTGAGGTGCCTCTCGCGCGCTGCATCAGCCTTCTGGTGCGGTGTGCGGTGCGACGTAACTCCGCGATATCCTCGCTCCACCAGTACACCGGCGAGTGGTGTCTCCGGAACGGCTTCCTTTGTAGCATACTCCGACTGCAGGCGCCTTCCACTGCCTCTGCCAGCTTTTCGGCCAGCGCATTCGCCCCATCTGCCTCGTCTGCCGAGAAGCCCTCAGGGGCGCTTGCAAAGGCCCTTGGACTGAAAGTGTCCTGGCGGAACGCCTTCCTAGGCTGAGGCGGTGTGCTCCTCGAGAGGCCTACGATACCAACCGTGCACTCGATGGCTTCGTGATCGCTGGCGGTATAGGCCTCGCTGACCCTCCATTGTGCTAGGCGGGCCAGCGCGCTACTGGCGAACGTGAGGTCTATAACCGACCCGGCTCCCGCCCTGCTGAAGGTGTGCCGGGATCCCTCGTTAAGCAGTACCATGTCCAAGGAGGCAATGGCCTCCAGCACTGCTCGGCCTCTGGCGTTAGTTCGAGGGGACCCCATTCCATCGCCCAGGCATTGAAGTCGCCCCCGACGACCACCTTGCTTCGACCCCGCAGGTCGCTGCACAACTCGTCCAGGATCCTGCCGAAGGACTCGAGCGACAGACTTGGTGCCAGGTAGCAGCTATACAGCAAGATGCCACCCACGTTGGCTCGCACAAAGCCCTCAGCAGCTCTCACTTCGCGCATCTCCGGCGCCTCCGCTCCGCATAGCCACAGGGCCGCTCTGCCCGTGCTGTCGGTGGCCCAGCCACGGCCACTATCAACCCTGTATGGCTCGCTGAGGATTGCCACTTCCGAGCCTAGCTCGCGCACCGTCTGCAGCAGGAGGTCCTGCGCTGCTCTGCAGTGATTCAGATTGAGCTGAATCAACTGCATCTGGGCCTGTGGATCCCGCTACCGCTTTTAGAGGCTGGGCAGTCTCTGCCGCCGGCCTGGTGCCTCGTCTCCTTCCTTCCGGCCGCTGTGCAGATGAAGCATGATGCCTCCTTTGTGCAAGAGGCTGCTCTGTGTCCCTGCTCCCCGCATTTTATGCAGCATCCACTCCTGTCCACTGGGCTTTTGCAGTGCACCGCAATGTGCCCTGTTTCTAGGCATCTGAAGCACCTAGGTGGGCCTACTTTCTCCCGGATCCTGCAAATGGTCCAGCCTATCCGGACTTCACCACGGTGGAGGACGGTTTTGCCCAGGGAGGCGGGCAAGCTGACCACCGCCGTCTGGGTTTCGGCGTAGCCTCGGCGCAATCCACGCACTTTTACCCGTACGGCCTCGAAGTTGAACTGGTCCGCGATCGCGGCGCAGACCTCCTGCTTGGTTGTGATGGAGTCCATGCCGCGGATCTCCATTACGACCACTGAGTCGTCCTCTGATGTGGCGCGCACAGACGCCGAGTCGCCGAGCACTTTCTCAATGCTCTCCTTCATACTCTCCGCGCTCTCGGCACTGCCTTTGGCTACCTCAAGGAGCAGGTTGCCATTGTTGGTTCGGCGAACCTTGGAGATGCAGCTCCCCAGCTCTGACAGCTGCTTGTCGTCCCTCCTAGTCACCATGGCGAGTACCTCGCTGTATGACCTGCCCTTCGCCTGGACGATGACCGCATCCGGGCGGGCGCGGCGCGCCGTTTTCGGCTTCCTGGCCACGACTTCCCAGCCGTCCTCGTGGTGTGTGCGGCTCCCGGGCTTCCGGGCGGGGGCGCGAGTTGCTGCCGCTACGTTTGCGTCCCGCTGGGGATCCTTGGGGGGTTTCGGCGGCGCCTTCGGACCCTTTCGCTCTGCTATGCGGGCCGGTGGTGGGCCCGGAGCCGGCGCCGGCTTGGGCAAGCCGGGGCCATCCGGCTGACTTAGCCTGCGCCACGGCTCTGTTTGGGCTGTAGCATCCCTCCTCCACACGGTGGTTGTCTGCTGTCCCTTGTCTGCGCTCTCCGCGCGTTTAGCTCGACCAGAGCTCTGGGCGCCGTTCGCGCATTTTGAGCACACCTGCCCGTCCACATCCCCTCCGATGCCAGCTCTGCTTGCTTCGAGGACACTCGAGTGGAGTGCCTTCATTTTGGCAAACATCTCCCTCGTCGAGACGGTGATGTGCCGCGTGGACTTATCCATCATCCTGACGGACACTTCCTGCAGCAGCTTACCAAGCTCTAGCAGGTCTGCTAGGCTGGTCTCTTCTGCAGCCCTGCTCGTTTTGGCACGCGTCACTCTTTGAGGACTTGCAGGACTGGATGGGTCCCGTGTCCTCTTGGGAGTGGGTTCGTGACAGGGCGCCGGGCTCTGCTCGACCTCTCGGGTTTCTTCCCGGGGTGGCGATCGGGGGAGCTTGCTGCTTCTCCTAAACGCCGCTGCTTCCTCATCTGCCCTCCCTTCTTGGCTGGGCGATCTCGCCAGCGCAGATCTGCCCACAAAGGGGTTTTCGGCATCCATTTCTGGCTCGTCGGGCCGCACAGGGCTCCCACGATGGCCACGGATTTCCCCTTGGCGTAAGATGGGGGTTATACCGCCCCTTCTCGGTCACCGACGCCCCGATCCTCGGGGCACCGCATAAGCGGGGGATCGGCTTTTGGTCAGATCCGTGACCTTATCCCTCTTGCCTCTGTGCAGCCTTACTCGACCCGGGTTGAAATTGAATTTGAAAACAATTTCAGTTGCGGGAATCTTTATCCGCACACGTTTACCAACACTTAAGGTGTCGTGCTGTTAAGCGCGGCTGTTAAGCGCGGCTGTTAAGCTCCCGGCACCTGCGCTACGCAACACTGCGATCGGCAGCGAACAGCTGTGTTTACTCCCCAGAAAAGCGCGGGGAAAGTTTTTTTAGGACGGCGAGAGAAAATAAGAAAGTAAGAAGGAGAAAGAAGGAAAGGCGGTGACAGCTGGGAGACAGGCGAAAGCGAGGGAATTCCCCTCTCCCTTGGCCTCAGGACTTACGCGGGCAGCCAAGTAGTATAGCTCCCAACGCCCTACTGGAGGCGAGCTGGGTGTCACCAGGTAAGTACCTGTGACGTCAGAAGGCTCACGATACACTAATATGCCTTTATATGGCCAGGTTTTCCCTCGAAGTGGCACTATCGCGGAAAACTTGCGGAGCGCGGAAAAACACAACTTCACTCAAAGAGACCTTCAACCTTCGGGCTATTTCGCTTCGTCTGTGTGTGTCTGTGTGGTGCGTGGCAAAGTTAATTACAATATATGTAATTTGTTAATTAAATATAAAAATTGTTTGTGTGAGTGTGTTTTACGCATTAGAGCCATTAGCCTTTTTGCCAAATTATGTGTGTTTGTTGTCCGCAGACGCTTTTAACGTTAACAATAAATTTGTTAATAGTGCAAGCAGTAAAAATCGCTTTCGGCCTTCGCGTCCGCGTTTTCTTAGACATTAAAATCGCTCGCGTTTTATTGGAAGTTTTTTCGGGTTTTGCGCGATTTGTTCGTGGATCGCGCGCGGTTTTGTAAAACGCGAGTTCCATATTATCATAGGGTAAAGAAGCGTTTTAGTAAAGACGGGCTGCGCGATTTCGGTTTCGGGTGTTAGGCGGAATTCATAGTAAGTTTTAGTTCTTGACTGAAAAATTTAAACTTATACAAATTTAAAATTATTTCACTGTTGCTTAATAAACTATATACTATATTTGAAATTTTTTTAATATTACATATTGATTTATTATATTTATCCATATATTAAATTATTAATATTATAAATTTTTAAGATTTTCACTATTAATTTTAATCAGTCAAAATGCCGCGTTTGAATAGGCAGTCTGTTAGTCAGCGGTCTTAAAGATCAAGAGAGAGAAACCGGGCCAATCGACAGGATGCTGAATATTTAGAAAGAGAATGGGCCGAAAACGCTCTATAGGCATAGGCGAGAAGATAGGGAATTTAGGGAAAACGAAGCTTTTCATGATAGCCAGCAGTCCGCAGAAGAAGTATCCGGTTTAGAGCAAATGAGCAGCAGAATGACTCTTTGTAACGAACCAGACGTAGGCAGGATGTAAATGTGAGGCAGGCAGAGCAGGTAGTAAATTCTCAGAATAGAGCTTTACGTAGGCAGGACTTAGAAGTCAGGCAGGCTGAGCAGATAGCCGACTCACGGCGTAGATCCCTACGTAGGCAGGACTTAGAAGTCCGACAGGCAGAACAGGTAGATAATTCTCTGAATAGAGCTTTACGTAGGCAGGACTTAGAAGTTAGACAAGCAGAGCAGATAGCCGACTCACGGCGTAGATCTATTCGTAGGCAGGACTTAGAAGTCAGACAGGCAGAGCAGGCAGCGAATTCACAGCGCCGCTCGTTACGTAGGCAGGATCCAGATTACCGTAGGAGAGAGCAGATCCAAAATACAATAGGGCATGTGCGCCGACGTGCAAATTCAGAAATTAGGCAACAAGAGCGACAGAGGAACAGTGTTCGTAGATCGGCGCGAAGGCAGGATATTCTGATTTGGGCAATAGAGCAGGTGCGCAATAGTCAAGATATGTCAGTCCGAAGGCAGAATATTGAATTGAAAATATTCGAAAGAGAAGGAGATAGAATTAGAAGATCCCAGGCTCGGGCTAACACACTTCGCAGAATAGCAGAACAAGAGCGCAACACAGCAAATAGAAGAAGTGCTAGGATAAGAGCACGGCAGGAAGCTTTAGATTCGCGGCGAAATATGAGCCAGCGAGTAAGCCAATATAGAAATGTTGAGGAAAATAGAGCAGCAGAAAGTCAAAGAAATGCTGCACGATATGAGCAGGAGCGGGACTATTCAACAAGGCCCAGATCGCGTTTGTGTTTGTTGTAAAGGGCTATGGTTTCCTCACCAAGTAGAAGGGGTCACTAGAGAGTTAATTGAGCAGAGAAATATGTTTAGCGCAGACATTCTGTTTTTAGCAGATCAGTTTCCACCTGTAAACGGAAGATTCACCTTCTGTAAATCTTGTAGTCGGACTATAAAAGCAGGTGGAAAACCTAAGAATTCCATTACAAATGGCTTAGACTTTCCAGAAATTCCAGAATGTCTTAGGGTTTTGACACCTTTAGAGGAAAGATTAGTTCCTCCGCGGCTACCGTTCATGATAATAAAGTCATTAGATTATGAACGCCAAAATAGCATTAAAGGAGCTGTTGTCAATGTACCGATTCCAGTTGCAAACGTTGTAACTTCCCTTCCAAGGGCTTTTAGGGATGCGGAGGTAGTGCAGCTCCACCTCAAACGTAGAATATCAGCATAGTTTTATGACTGAAACTATAAGCACTAATCATGTAGTTTATGCAATTAGGTACTTAATTGACACTGAGCTTTATAGGAAATATGACATTAGGGTTAATGAGGAATGGTTGACTTCATTTACATCTGAAGTTGTACCATTTATTGCATCAGCAGAAGATGAAGAACTAGTTAGTGAATTAAGCAATAGAAACGTAACGTAGATAAAGTAGAAATTAGTAGCAAAGGAGTTAGCTTCGAGTGAAAAAACTCGATTGATTAGAACAGATCCAGTGACTTGTGCTAGGTATTTTGATTTTCGATATAGACAGCTTTTAAAAGTTATGAAAAAAGAAGGAGGTATTTTTGGAAGGCATCATGTAGTTAAATATTATTGGCGAGTAGAATTTCAGCATCGGGGCTCACCACACATTCATGGAATGTTCTGGTTGAAAGATGCCCCAAAGTTTGATGATAGTAATGTTTCCTCAATTCCGTCCGTTATAGAGTTTTTGGATCAATTTGTTACCACAGACACACAAGCTACCAATGCTGATCTGAATAGATTTGTTAAGTACCAAATTCACAATCATAGCTTCAGTTGCCAGCGTAAAGTTAAAGATAGTTCGATATGTCGGTTTGGCATCCCGTATCCTCCATTTCCTAGAATAGAGATTTTATTTCCTCTTTCTGAAGATGTCCCAAACAGATCAGCTTACGAGAGTAAGTTTTTAGAAAAATTAATGGTTTCTTAAATCAACAGTTAGATAGCTCGATTAGGGACTTTGATAGTTTTCTCTCGCATAGGCAGGTTAGTCTTAGTTACGAAGATGATGTCCTAGCAATTAGATCTAGTCTGAGGAAACCTAAAATTTTTTTGAAGCGGAGTTGCGACGCTATTAAGCTCAATGCTTACAACCCTCACATTTTGAGGAATGCAGAGAGCCAATATAGATATTCAGTTTATATTAGATCCGTATGCGTGCTGCAGTTATGTTGTTAATTACATAAACAAGTCTCAGAGAGGTATTTCAAAGCTTATGCGAGAAGCTGTAGAAGATGTCCGAAGGGGGAATTTCACCATTAAGCCGAAATTCCAGCACATAGGGTATAAATTTATTTCTGGCTCTGAAATTTCCGCTCAAGAAGCAGTTTATTGTTGTGTAGGCATGTCCTTGTCTGAAGCAAGCAACGCAGATGTTTATATAAATACTGGCTTGCCAGAGCATCGGGTGAAAATGCTCAAGTCCAAGCAGAAGCTTAGGAATCTTCCGGAAGATTCAACAGAAATTTTTGAAGAAGGATTGTTAGATCATTATGTGCAGCGTCCAGATGAGCTAGATAGCGGATTTTGCCGCTTTGTACACTTTTAGTAGGACTATAGGTAGAACTCGCCAGAATGATAATAAAGAAGATGAGGCAGAATCGGAGGGTAGATATTTAGCCAAAATCAGGAGATTATAAATTCAAACCGTAGGAAGTACAATGTTTTAGATGATGAGGAGCTGCAGGAGGCTCTCAGTAGAGCCCACAATGAATTTCAAGAGGAAGAAAATCCAGGTAATCAGAAAGAATTAGATAGTAGGTATAGAGCTTTAGAAGCTTTAGCAGATATTAGTTCACAAGAAAATATTTTAAATTTAGATAATAACGTAGACAATTCGGAATCGGTGGACAATAACGTTAGAATAATAAAACTGCTTAATTTAATTTCGCCTTCATTACTTTTAGAAACAGTTAGATCGCTTAATTTTAAGCAAAGGCTTAAATTCCAACATGTGTTACATAATGTAATATCAGGGAATAAATTTACAGAATTTGTAGGTGGAGGTGCTGGAGTTGGTAAAAGCCGACTTATATCAGCTCTTTTTCAAGCTTTAACAAAGCATTTTAATGATAGGAGAGGGTCAAATCCAGAGACCATTAAAGTCCTTTTGTCCGCTCCAACAGGAAAAGCTGCTTACGGCATTGGAGGTAGCACGCTGCACTCATTATTTTCTCTTCTGCTTAATCAGTCTAGTAGAATTGGGGTCCTTCCGTCCGACGTTCTTAATACATTGCATTCAAATTTAATTGATCTTAAACTTTTAATAATAGACGAAATTTCTATGGTAGGATCTAGAATGTTTAGATATTTATATATTTATATTTATAGATATTAGGCTAAAGCAAATATTTAGGAGTCCTTTACCATTTGGGGGAATTCCTATAATCGTTTTCGGCGATTTGAGGCAGCTTCGACCTGTAGGGGATCGCTGGGTTTTTCAGTCCAACTCCAGCGATCCATATAGTGCGTTATATGAAACGCTGTGGGATAGTTTTAGATTTTTTGAATTGACTGAAATTATGAGACAGAGAGAGGACCAACTGTTCGCGTCAGCGTTAAATAATATGGCATCTTGCCATATGACGGAACAGGATATTAGTTTAATTAGGTCGCGCATTGTAAGCGCTGAAAGTGTACCTGAAGATGCAATACATCTTTTCAGTACAAACGCTGCTACAAATGTATATAACATTTTGAAGCTGAACTCAATTACCACAGATCAATATATTTCAGAAGCAGAAGATATTGTGAAAGGTAGTAATGTCGGTGAAGCCAACAGACTCCGTATTTTGGAATCTGTTAAAGGCTTCAAGACAACAGAGACACAGGACCTTAGCTTTTCGTTAATTTTAAAGACGACAGCTAAATATATGATGACTGTTAACGTAGATACAGGAGATGGTTTAGTAAATGGAGCAACAGGTATTCTTAGGCAGATAGATTTAGATCCAAACAGTCATCCGGTAGTTTTATGGGTGGATTTTGGAGAAGATAGGGTAGGAGCAGTAGCACGCTCTAAACGGAGTAACCCATCAGAGCCAATGTGGACGCCAATAGTCAAATCAGTTAGGAGCTTTCAGTATAGAAAAAATGAAAATGTTAGTATAGATCGTAGGCAGTTTCCAGTTGTACCTGCAGAAGGTATAACTATTCATAAGAGTCAGGGGGCAACATACAGTAAGGTTGTAGTGCACACTAGCGTTCGGATGGACCGAGCTGCGTTGTATGTAGGTTGCAGTAGGGCCACTAGTGCAAGCGGGTTGTTTATTATAGGAGATGTTAGCCCCCACAGGTTATTAGAGTCGAGATGAGGTTCAGGAAGAGTTAGAAAAGTTACGTTCTGTTAGATTGCTTAGTACTCATTTCGACCATTTAGTAAGTAGCACAGATTTAGAATTAATGTTCCATAATGTACAGAGCTTGCACTGTCACCACAGGGATGTTCAGTCAGATAAACTTATGCTTCATTCTTTTTTGTTGTGCTTTGTCGAAAGTTGAATCTTTGAAAATGAAGCATATGAAGTACCAGGTTTTAGGGTTGCTTGTCGTCTAGATTGTCAGGGTGTTCACGTAGTCAATAGGACGCGACCAAAAAGAGGCATAGTTATTTATATTAGAAATGAGCTTTTTGAGAATATTAGTTTTAGTCATTGTGGTCGCATAGGTAGTGATTCGGCGGTTTTTGAATTTGCAGTTTTGAAATATAGGGCCATAGGTTTGCTTATTGTTTATAAAAGTCCCCGATATACCTTGAGTAAATTTAAAATTGAATTTGCAAATTTTTTTGAAGAATTAAGGCATATTTTACAGTCATATTAGGAGATTTTAATCTTTGTTTAAGTGCTTTTACGCAGGCTAGGGAAATTTATAATGATTTAATTAGGATGGGATATAGATCCCTTTTAGAATTTAAAACGCCGACTTTAATTGACGAATCCCATATTGACTGGGCGTTTTCCAATATTCCGATTGGCCAAGCCATCGGGACGATCTTTGAGACCGTACACAGCTTTCATAATGCCATTTCCGTTAGTGTTAGGGAAAGTAGGTAAAAAATCTGTCGGGTATGTTCTTTTTTTTTTTTTGTTTTTTTTTTTTTTTGATGGGGAACGTGGAGGTTTGCAAATAAAAAAGCATTTGAACATCTCAAGTCGACTCAAAGGATTAAAAATCCCATTGCATCTGCAATGACCTCCACGTGGTGTTCCCTGGTTACCGATTTGAATATAATCGGGAACGAAATCGAGCGGCGTCTTGTAATGGTACATGGTATTCTACTGTCGGGACACCCGACTGTACGTCCATCTTGTTTTTATTATATCAATGTGTAAAATAAATGTTTTTTGACTATATTTTGAACGTCTTTTATGGGTTTGGCTAAGGTTATAGTTGTGACCTCACAAAAATCCACCTTTCTTTTGTATATCAATGTGTTTGTCGAGCTTTAAAGGTAAGAAAAATTAAAAAAATTCTTCCGAAATTTGCCCATTTGCTTAACATGATAAAAACACCAACAACACCTTAAGAGGGCGGCTAAGGGTAATTTGGTGAAAAATATATTTTAAAATATAAGAAAATTATTAAAAAAAAAAATGCACTACGTAAGTACTTAAAGAATCAGTTACAGAAGTTATCTTAAAAATTTCAAAAGGATCGGTGCATTAGATTTTGAGTAATTGGGTAAACCGATTTGGAAAATTTAATTTTTTAGGAGTGCTTTAAAGTTTTTGATGCTCATGTGTTTGACACCAAACGACCCCCGTTAAACTACACATATCTTAGATAATTTTGATATTGTGACGAGGTCACAAAACATGCTGTATATATTAGAATTAAGTTGTATATATTAGGATTAAGTTGTATATACTAGGTATAAGTTAGGAGATAGGGAATTAGGGATAAGGAAGACCAGCACACGCTGGCCGCACATACCGTCCACGTAACGTCATCGATGGAACCACCGTGACGTAATTCACGACGGGGGACAAGGAATCAGGATGGGCCGGCGGAGGCACATTCCGGAAACGAAACGCTGGGCCAGCCAATCAGCGGCCAGCAGAGGGGCTCGCCGAACCTTGATCGCGGCAGAGAGCCAATTGCGCCGACAGCGGCAGAAGAGTACGAAAGGAATTCGCAGCAGCAGCGGAATTCGCAGCGGCCACCTGCGAGCTGCAGCAAGAGGGAGAAGGAAGATCAAAAGGATGCCTGGAATGCGGAACAGTGCGTGCCACCGACCGCGGCAGCGCTACCACCGCAGAAATATGTAAATTGGGTCAAGATCGGATCCGCGAAAAGATATGCAAATCACTCGCGGTGGACCCACCGAACCATCAAGTTGACTTTAGCAGTGAAGTGCACGCCAAGTAAACCCGACGACGACCCCCAGCGATAATTAGACCAGGAGCAGGATACACAAGGACAACGAGGAAAACTAGGATCACGAACGGACATCGAAGCCTTTGGGAAAACTTATCACGACGAGACACAGGTAACGGGTGAGCACGGCCACCGGCCGAACATAAATTGCTGGGGTGTGTGTGTGTGTGCGAGCTAGGGGAAAGAGGAGAAAGGGAAACAGAGCACATAGGAAATAAGATAGACAAACAGTACAGAGAAAACATGAATCAAATAAATATATAAGCTAGGAATATTAAATGTCACCAGATCTATTATTTTTCCCCACCCTCTCTAGCCAACCACGACCCTCTGGGCCCCCTCCTCCTCACCTCGTCCGCCGCTGGGTCTCTACGGCGGCGAGGCAAGCAGGACGGGACCAGGAGCGCCACGCTGCTGAGATTAATTCCGGGCGTTGGCGAGGCGACGGCAACTGGGATCTTCCCAAGCCTAGCCTAATCTAAGAAACGACCAGAAAATTGAAATAGCGACACACATGCAGTCGCCATAACGGCACCTTGTTTTGCTCAAAGGTTAGCGAAGGAAAAGGGGAAGGGAAAAAGGGCAACAGGAAAGTTCCATTCATTAAAAATACAGTCTCGTCAAAAGTAGGCAGCGAGATTCGCATTTTTAGACAATAAGAGAAAAACATTGCATCGCCGCCGCTGCCGACGCCGGCAGAGCAGAGCGGAACAGAACCGAATGCTGCACGTGCAGATCGCGTGATACGGGTATACATACATATGTACATGTCGTACACTCACTTATTTACATGATTTATATACGCATATTGTAATATATACTAATGATTCGCTTTTGGTTGAGCTGCCATCAGGACAGGGACCAAGCATATATACTGGCCCTTTCGCTAGCGATATGACACTCAGTAATACACTTTCGTAGCGATCACATCGGGAAGTTAATTCAAGTTCAAAGCAAGGATAAAACAAACTCAAGCAAGGATACCAAGGATAAAACAAAACGCAAGCAAGGATAATTATAACAGAGAACACACAAGGATAACAACATAATAAAATAAATCAAGGATACCCGGACTGCGGGGAATTAACTAAATAAATCCGGCTACGGATAAAATAATACAAATCGGAAAAGAATTAAATCGAGGGTAAATAAAACGCAGCAAGGATATAATTAAATAAAACATCGAAGGAATAACAATAAGATAACAAAACATACGGTGAGGATAATAAAATACAACAAGGATCAAGTGAAATATTAATTAAATACGCGGAATAATAAAATAGATAAATTCGGCTACGAATAAAATAAAAGAAATTAATAAATATAATAAATAATAAATACCCCGGCCACGGGACTAACAAAAACTAACTAACTAATAAAATAATATAATTGGGAATAATCAAATAAATTACAACACGCGCTACGATAGGAACAATCGGAAAACATCGGTTAGAAAAAACATCGATTAGGAAAACATCGAATAGAAATCATCGGATAAAAATAATCGGATCCGCGAATAAAGATTAATCAGACCAATCGATCGGGCCACATAAGGGAAAATACTAAACGAGAAATACCAAACGAGTTAGAAGCTAGTTAATAACGATATAGAGACCGAGCGAAAATTACCAAAATAAATAATAATAATATACTTATAAATAATACAACAATAAACACTAATAAATCATATAATAATAAATAATTAAATACTAAGCAGGAAAACAACTGAAAGCAACTTGGAGCATAGAAATAATAAATCAAGGGAGATAAATAATAAAAATTAAGCCGAGGAAAATTTGAACATTAGGATAAACTCGGACAAGAGAAATAAGATATAGCCAACCGAAGCAACCACAAGGATAAAAATACACAGCGAGAACACAGAAGTATAATAACAACATGGGCGTTACATGGATCAGCTACAGGAAGAAACTGGAGTTGGAGACCATTCTCCTCGAGTTCGGGTTGGAACGCGGAGGCACCGTGGAAGAACAGCAATCGCGGCTGATAAACTTTGCACGGCAACCGGATCACGACGAAGGAGTACGAATTCGTCTCGAAGAGCTAGAGAGAAACTTTGGAAATGCCCCTACCGGAGATGCGAAGTTACTTTCGCCAATGTACTTGCACTCGGAAGCTAACTCACCGGGATCTGCAGCACCGACGGCACCACTCACACTTTTGCTGCCACGGAGCACTTCGCCTGCCGCAGGACGACGCCTGCCAACGAAGACCGAGGACCCACCGCGTACGATGAATTATCATGGGGACCTGGGAGCCTTACTGGATCGGATGACCAGATGGGGACTCTCGTTCGACGGGACGACGGATCCGCTCGGATTCATTGAGCACATAGAGGAACGGCCGCGCAGAAAACTGGTATAGGATTCGAGAAGCCACCTGGCCGGAAGTACGCAAGGAGTTTTTGGATTTCTTCTTGCCACCGCGCTACTACCAGCGGTTGGAGGACGAGATTAGGGCACCCTTCCAGAGGCCTAACGAGCCCTTCAAGGAATACTTGGTAGACCTGCGCCTACAAATGCGTCGGGCAGGATTCACACCGGAGCGTATTGGAGCGTGTTTACGACAACGTGCTGCCGGAGTACCAGCTCTTCACAAGAAGACAGGATTTTCGTACCCTGGAGGAATTAACTCGCTTAGTAGTCGACTACGAGGTAACTCGCAGTCGGGACGAACAAACAAGGAAGCATCGAGATATACCCTCACGGGCACCGCCCGCTGTCAACATGAACA
The DNA here is from genome assembly GCA_035045905.1 of Drosophila anomelani. Lineage (NCBI taxonomy): Eukaryota > Metazoa > Arthropoda > Insecta > Diptera > Drosophilidae > Drosophila > Drosophila anomelani. The sequence goes on from JAWNOO010000163.1 coordinate 206,159, forward strand.
TGGATCGCACGGCTCGTCAGCCGCCGGCTCCACTCATGAGTAGGAATGCGAGTATAGGCCGAGCGACGGCATCACCATCGGGACACGCACCGATAAACGTACGGGAGGCGTGCAGGAACTGCGGCCAGCCTGGACACTTCGCGCCGGACTGCCGGAACCCCAGAATAACTTTCTGTTGGGACTGTGGACGACGGGAGATACGGACAATGGAATGTTGTCCACGACGGGCGTCGGGAAACGGCAACGGGCCTCGTGCGACCGAATCACCCGAGGAACCCAGCCAACCCGAACAACTAGAAGAAATAATACACAAGCAACGCGCATCCAAGCCGCCATCACCATGGTGGGACGAAGATTCGTAGCCACCCTGGATACCGGAGCTACTCACAGCTTCATCAGCGAGGATTAGCAAAACAATTGGACAATACATATAACACACGGGAGATACGGACACAGGTCAAGCTTGCCGACGGGACCTGTCGACAGCTTACGAAGGCTCTAGCAGCAGATATCCACTGCGGAAATCGTAGCACGCCGACCATCTTGCTAGTGATGGCGGACGTGCTGGATGATGTGCTGTTAGGGATGGATTTCTTGTGCGGAATCGGAGCCACCATTCAGTGCGGGGGACAAGCCCTCAACTTGACAACAGAAGGAGCAGCAGAGATGCCGCCGTGGCCACGGACACGAACGTCAAGGGAAGCAGAAGAGTTGCCGCCGTGGGCACGGACACGGACGAGGTCCACCAGGACGGGAGACATAGCAGAGCCACGCTCTGAGCAGAGGGAGTCACACTCCACACACAAGGAACAGCAGAGGGAGTCACACTCCACACACGAGGAACAGCAGAGGGAGTCACACTCCACACACGAGGAACAGCAGAGGGAGTCACGCTCCATACACGAGGAACAGCAGAGGGAGCCACGCTCCAGGCACGAGGAACAGCAGAGGGAGTCACACTCCACACACGAGGAACAACCAGCAGAGCCACGCTCTGGACAGCAAGAATCATCGGGCACGATTACCCAGGAGGGGCCGACTGCCACACATCAGGAACAACGACAAGCACAGAGGCCAGTGCCACAGCCACGCACTAGGCCGAACCCATCACGAGAGCAGACTTCGAGCACGCCCGCGACAACAAGTCGGGATACAGATACGACGACCAGCTGGAAACACGTTTTAGCCCTTTTCGCACCTCCAAGAAACGTGTCCGTTTTCAGGACCACGTCGAGGAAACGCCGGAACCAAACGCGTCTCTATGCGGTACCGTCAACTCAGTGAACCCTGCCCCAGAGGAGGAGCTGGACTCACTCGAGCCGACACATCCAGTGTTGGAATACTGGATCTATGCTTTGTTTCAGATCCGGCTGGCGTAAACCTAAGTAGAGTTCCTCCAATGACGCAACCTGAAGATCCTTATCATCCTACTTTCGATGTGACCATCGACACCGGGACAGTTTTAGCAACGACATCTGGTAGTAGGTTAAACAGAGTCCGCTGTTTCCGAAAGGCCGACTATCAGAGGCTAAACACTTTAATAGCTGAATTTGACTGGTCTAATCTCTTCATGAGCTCAGACATGGCAACCGCCGTTGATATCTTTTATAGTGCCATGAACTCTTTTTTCTTCTTATGTGTTCCTGAAACCTATCCGTCGGTCTCTAATAAACCACTCTGGTTTAACAAAGAGCTGACACGTTTAAAAAACGTAAAATCTAGGCTTTATAATAAATATAAACGTACTGGTTCAATAACGGCTTTCTCATCCTATCTAAGTGCTCGATCTAGCTTTACCGTGCTTAACGCTCAGTGTTATAAAAATTATTTGACTCGTTGCAAGGTCCAGTTCACGCAGGACCCCAAACAGTTTTATAACTTTGTTAACTCTAAACGTAAACCCACGTTGTACCCTCCCTCGCTGTCATTTAATAATATTACTGTAAATTCTGATCAAGCAATAGCCAATCTCTTCGCTGAGTTTTTTAAAACCACATATTCTCCCTCAACATCTTCAGATCATTCATTTTCTCCAGCTATGCCCAGTTCGAACCTAATCTTCAGTCCTATTTTAAACGAAAGCTCACTTATTCTTGATCTGCAACGTGTTAAGCCAGTATATTCACCAGGTCCTGATGGAATACCGGGCTCTGTGCTAAGGTATTGCTCCGAGACGCTGTGTAACCCCCTTCTAAAATTGTTTACCTTATCTTTAGAATCCTCAGAATTTCCCCTTATTTGGAGGGAATCATTTGTTATTCCTCTCCACAAAAAAGGTAGCAAGTCGGATGCCAGTAACTATAGAGGTATCTCTAAGTTATCTGCAATCCCCAAACTTTTCGAGAATGTGATCACTCCTCACTTGCAACATCTATGCAGATCCGTCATCTCTCCATGTCAGCATGGTTTTATGAGGCGAAGATCAACCACGACCAATCTTCTGGAACTCACCTCTTTCGTTATTAGGGGTTTCCAACAAAACCTTCAAACCGATGTCATTTACACGGACTTTAGTAAAGCTTTCGACTCGGTTAATCATTCTCTTCTGGTTAGGAAACTCGATTCATTGGGGTTTCCAAGTGATCTTCTTAAGTGGATTTCGAGTTATCTAAGTGACAGGTCCCAAAAGGTTCTGTTCAGAAATGTTCTATCCAATAGCCTCAGTGTCACTTCTGGCGTCCCACAGGGTAGCCACCTGGGACCACTACTATTTACATTGTTTATCAACGATTTGCCGCAGGTTCTAACCAAATCCAGAGTACTTATGTATGCTGATGATGTTAAACTTTGCGTGCAGTATAGGGACAGCTCACGCCAATCTGACCTACAATCGGATCTCGATAACTTTCAAGCATGGTGCCATGCTAACGATTTACATCTCAACAGTTCTAAATGCAAACTGATGACATTTTCTCGCACCACTTTTCTCCCTGCCACGTATATGCTTAACGATTGCTCTTTGGAAAGAATTACTATTGTTGATGACCTCGGCGTCCGCCTGGACCCTAAACTTTCGTTCTCAGAACATATTTCCTGTATGGTTAATAAAGCCGCCGGCATGCTTGGATTCATTAAAAGGTGGTCGAAGGAATTCGATTCTCCTTATGTAACGAAGACCCTATATACTTCGTTAGTACGCCCTATATTGGAGTATGGCTCGTGCGTCTGGAGTCCTCAATACGGAGTCCATAGTAGCCGCATCGAATCTGTCCAAAAGAAGTTTTTACTTTTCGCCCTCCGTGGCCTACCCTGGGATGCTAACCTTAGATTACCGTCTTACTCTAGTAGACTTCTCCTAATTAATTTACCTTCTTTAACTAACCGTAGGACGATGCTTGGCGTCGTCTTTCTACATAAACTTATTCACGGCGGGGTGGAGAGCCCCTACCTACTTGGGCAGCTCAATTTCCATGTTCCCCGTCTTTCTTCTAGAAATTTTATCCCCCTAGTAGTTAACCACTGTAGGCGTGAGTTTGAAGTACATGAACCCTTTAGGGTTTTATGTACTGATTACAATCGCCTTTTTAGTAGTATTGAAGGCGTAGAAAGCCTTCAAAACTTAAAAACTGTGTTGCTTGTAGTACTTGCCCGTAGTGTATCCTAATTTTCCTCGTTCTATTCTATTTTTCCTCTCTCGCGTGTATCCAGTACGCGTTCGTGCCGTACGTCACGCGGCTGCGCCCCTCGGTCGGTTGGGCGGGAGGTGGGCCTCGTTGGGACTCGGTCAAAAAAAAAAAAAAAAAAAAAAAAAAAAAAATACCCAGAACCCTGGGTGCAAGGATTTCTCCAGCAGGAATTTGAGCAGTTCAACACCCTATCCGGAGTCTCACACATCGCGGAGCACCGGATCATCATGCGCAACGACCGACCGATAAAGCAGCGGTATTTTCCACGGAATCCGGCCATGAGGACTGTGATAGACAAGCAGATCGACGTGCTCCTCAGGGATGGACGCATCGAGCCATCGAAGAGCCCGTACAGTGCACCCATTGTGATCGCGGGGAAAAAGAACGGATGTGCATCAACTACAGGAAACTCAACGAAACTCAAGGAAACTCTGTACTGGACGCGTACCCGCTGCCAAGGATTGGCAAATCCCGGTGGCTCAGGAGAGCCGGGAATGCACAGCCTTCACGTTTCCGGGCCGAGGTTTATTCCATTGGCGAGCCATGCCTTTTGGACTTCACTTGGCGCCCGCAACCTTTCAACGGGCTCTGGACACGGTCATAGGTCCAGACATGGAACCGCACGCGTTCGCTTACTTGGACGATGCCTGGGAATCGCTTCCTGGTATCGTCGATTCGTTTCCAACTTAGCCGATGTTGTAGAACCGATGACATCGCTGCTGAAGAAGGGCCAGAAGTGGGACTGGACATCGAGGCAGGATCAAGCCTTCCAGGAATTAAAGGCTAAGTTAACGGAAGCACCCGTCTTAGTCTGTCCGGACTTCGAGCAGAAGTTCGTACTACAAACGGACGCCAGCGAATATGGCATTGGAGTCGTACTAACGCAGACCATAGATGACAAGAGCGAGTGGCCTACGCCAGTCGCCGTCTGAACAATTCGGTGACCGAGAAGGAATGTCTCGCCATCGTGTGGGCAATCAGGAAGATGCGCTGTTACGTTGAAGGATACCGCTTTGAAGTTATCACGGATCATCAGGCCTTAAAGTGGCTGAACTCCATCGATAACCCGACCGGCCGAATCGCACGCTGGGCACTCGAGCTGCAGCAGTATCAATACGATGTTCACTACCGGAGAGGGGCCCAAAACTTAGTGGCCGACGCTCTCTCACGCCAACCGCTGCCCGTAGCGCAGCAAGCACAGGTACAGGGAACAAACTGTAAGTGGCTCACAAGGATGTTGGAGAAAGTTCGGGCTGAACCGGCAAAGTACCCAGACTACAGGGAAGAAAGCGGACAGCTTTATCGCCGCATCGGGCTACGGCCACAGGAGGAGGAGTACACACCATGGAAGCTGTGTGTAGGAGCGGACTATCGCCATCGGGTTCTACAGGAGAATCACGATACGCCCACCGCCGGACAGTTGGGAATTCGCAAGACAAGCAATAGAATTGCCCAACGATACTACTGGCCGGGACTCTTTCGCGATGTCGCCCGCTACGTGCGCCACTGCCTGAGCTGTCAACGGTTCAAAGTCAGCCAGGAAAAGCCGGCAGGGAAAATGTTCACCCGGCAAGTGGAGGAGCCATTCCACGTTCTGTGCGCGGATTTCGTCGGACCTTTGCCTCGCTCGAAACAGGGAAACACGATGCTCCTGGTCTTCTTGGACTCCTTCAGTAAATGGGTGAAATTAATACCACTACGCAAGGCCACAGGAACTCATCTAGAACGGGCATTCCGGGAACGGACAAGATCCGTTCGGCTCAAGAGCCGATTCGGCGTGCCAAGGATATTCGTCTGCGACAACGGTACCCAATTCACGGGAAGATCGTTCAGGAACTTCTGCAAGATGCTGGGAACGGAACTCCAGCATACGGCCCCATACACACCGAGGTAAAACCCCACGGAAAGGGCCAACCGGACGATCAAGACGATGATCGCGCAGTATCTGGATGGACACTCGCAAAACGAGTGGGACCAACTATTGCCCGAAATATCGCTGGCAATAAACAGCAGTATCTCCTGGTTCAGGGAAGGGAACCACGGCTCCCACACGCACTTTACGACGAGGTTACACCGGGACGAGGAACCCCCGAGATAACCCCAACGGAACGTGGTGAACGGCTGAAGAATATTTTCGAGGTGGTCAGGAACAACGCTGAGCGCGCATCCGCGGATCAGAGTCGCCACTATAATCTCCGCCGACGGACTTGGAGACCGCCGGTGGGATCACTGGTATTGGTGCGGCGCCACCATTTATCAAACGCGGCCGAAGGATTCGCTGCGAAAATAGCAACGAAATATGACGGGCCGTTCAAGGTGGCCAAGTTTCCATCGCCTAACATTGTGCAACTGCACATACCGGGCAGTCGTCGACGGCGGACCGCCAGTCTAAACCAGCTGAAACCATATCATCATGGGACAGACACCGAGGATTACGTCGGAGACAAGCGACTCGAGGAAACCATCCGGGACAATGGAGAGGACTCCATGCCGGAAGAACAGGCATAAGTAGCCTCCCAACCGGCCACGGGCCACAGATTCACGGAGTCACTTGTTGACAGGTGCGCATGTCTAACACTCCGCCCGCCGGGGGGAAGAGCCCGCGCGAAAAGACTTAGGGAAAACACGCACGCGAGATACAGGGTGTTAGGGCAGGCCAGGGAAAACCAGCCGTTAGGAGAACACACTGTTAGGTAGGGTGCTAGGGGAAATACACATACTAATCATATTTTCTACTCCCCACAGAAACACAGACAACAGAACTACGGACAACGAAAAATGGAGTCAGGACGAGGGCGAGGACTGCCCACTTACTTGTGGCCCGTGGACCGCCCGCTCACCCGAGTAGAGGTCACAGCGCAGTTACTGCCGCCGCCCCTGACATCGGCCCGGCAGGACGGAGTGCCCCCGGTCGTGCGGAACCTCAGCCGGCTAGCAGCGGACATAGAGGAGCGCTTCGCGGACCTCTACGTGGACAAGCGAAGGCGCCCAATCCCGGGAGACGACCCCCGGACGCTGCCGCCGGTCAACGAGGCGATGCGACCACTCTTCGTGGACGTGGGGCAGGCCCCCCAGGGCGACCCGCGCCTACGCGCCGGCCCGCCGCTCTTAGTGGCGATCCGCGACGGTGCCGGGGATGAGCCACAGACCGGCGAGCAGCCTTTGAGCCCGGATGCCAGGCAGGAGGAAGAGGAGGTGGAGACCGATAAGCGTTTCGGAGCCGCCTGTTACGAGGCCACCCCTCCGGTGCAGCGGCAAAAGGAGGAATCGTCTACACCGCCCAGTCCGACCCCACGCTCCGACGCCGAGGACCAGACCGCACGGAAGATCGCCGAGTTACAGGAGAGATACCCCCTCTCAGCCCCCGCGACATCTCCTTCGGAGACCTCGTGTACAGCCCGTGGCGGGAGGACCATCGGACGACGACGCCACGTTCGGCTACGCCAAGTCCCCTGGGCGAGTATGGGATAATACCCGGGGATGAGGCCGAACCGCCCCCGGAAGAGGAGGCACACCCGAGGCGCGCCCAGCGCTCCTACAGTCCGTGGCGGGAGGACTACCGGCCCCACACACCGGGGTCAGGCCAACCGAGCCCACGGTCATCGAGCCCGGAGATGCGGGCATTGGACCCCCATGACTCCCCACCCAGCAGGCCCTCGACACCAAACCAGCACATCCTTATTTTCGGACCAGGGCCGCTCTGGACGACCACCCAAGCAGCACGGGAAATCAGGTGTGCAGCCAGTACCACCCGGCGACAGGAGTCAAGCCCTCCGCGTGGATCAGGACGCCGCCGAGCCACACCATGGGAGGACACTCCTAGCGGCTCCTCAGATGAGGACGAAGGACGGCCGAGGGACACCGCTACCCCACGGGAACCATGGGTTCCGGCTCCGCTTTCCTGGGACACGCCGACGGGTCGACTACCCGCCCGCCTGTTGGACCGAATCCACGACCGACTGGCCGTCCCGGGACGACGGGTCTGGCGGTATCTGGACATCGAGCAAGGGCAGAGAGTTAGGATCCAGATCAACCTGCGGGGCCACGTGAAGGTCACTCTCCGCCCCACCCGAGGGGAGTGTGACGAGGTCACAAAACAAGCTGTATATATTAGAATTAAGTTGAATATATTAGGATTAAGTTGTATATACTAGGTATAAGTTAGGAGATAGGGAATTAGGGAGAAGGAAGACCAGCACACGCTGGCTTCACACACCGGCCACGTAACGTCATCGATGGAACCACCGTGACGTAATTCACGACGGGGGACAAGGAATCAGGATGGGCCGGCGGAGGCACATTCCGGAAACGAAACGCTGGGCCAGCCAATCAGCGGCCAGCAGAGGGGCTCGCCGAACCTCGATCGCGGCAGAGAGCCAATTGCGCCGACAGCGGCAGAAGAGTACGAAAGGAATTCGCAGCAGCAGCGGAATTCGCAGCGGCCACCTGCGAGCTGCAGCAAGAGGGAGAAGGAAGATCAAAAGGATACCTGGAATGCGGAACAGTGCGTGCCACCGACCGCGGCAGCGCTACCACCGCAGAAATATGTAAATTGGGTCAAGATCGGATCCGCGAAAAGATATGCAAATCACTCGCGGTGGACCCACCGAACCATCAAGTTGACTTTAGCAGTGAAGTGCACGCCAAGTAAACCCGACGACGACCCCCAGCGATAATTAGACCAGGAGCAGGATACACAAGGACAACGAGGAAAACTAGGATCACGAACGGACATCGAAGCCTTTGGGAAAACTTATCACGACGAGACACAGGTAACGGGTGAGCACGGCCACCGGCCGAACATAAATTGCTGGGGTGTGTGTGTGTGTGCGAGCTAGGGGAAAGAGGAGAAAGGGAAACAGAGCACATAGGAAATAAGATAGACAAACAGTACAGAGAAAACATGAATCAAATAAATATATAAGCTAGGAATATTAAATGTCACCAGATCTATTATTTTTCCCCACCCTCTCTAGCCAACCACGACCCTCTGGGCCCCCTCCTCCTCACCTCGTCCGCCGCTGGGTCTCTACGGCGGCGAGGCAAGCAGGACGGGACCAGGAGCGCCACGCTGCTGAGATTAATTCCGGGCGTTGGCGAGGCGACGGCCACTGGGATCTTCCCAAGCCTAGCCTAATCTAAGAAACGACCAGAAAATTGAAATAGCGACGCACATGCAGTCGCCATAACGGCACCTTGTTTTGCTCAAAGGTTAGCGAAGGAAAAGGGGAAGGGAAAAAGGGCAACAGGAAAGTTCCATTCATTAGAAATACAGTCTCGTCAAAAGTAGGCAGCGAGATTCGCATTTTTAGACAATAAGAGAAAAACATTGCATCGCCGCCGCTGCCGACGCCGGCAGAGCAGAGCGGAACAGAACCGAATGCTGCACGTGCAGATCGCGTGATACGGGTATACATACATATGTACATGTCGTACACTCACTTATTTACATGATTTATATACGCATATTGTAATATATACTAATGATTCGCTTTTGGTTGAGCTGCCATCAGGACAGGGACCAAGCATATATACTGGCCCTTTCGCTAGCGATATGACACTCAGTAATACACTTTCGTAGCGATCACATCGGGAAGTTAATTCAAGTTCAAAGCAAGGATAAAACAAACTCAAGCAAGGATACCAAGGATAAAACAAAACGCAAGCAAGGATAATTATAACAGAGAACACACAAGGATAACAACATAATAAAATAAATCAAGGATACCCGGACTGCGGGGAATTAACTAAATAAATCCGGCTACGGATAAAATAATACAAATCGGAAAAGAATTAAATCGAGGGTAAATAAAACGCAGCAAGGATATAATTAAATAAAACATCGAAGGAATAACAATAAGATAACAAAACATACGGTGAGGATAATAAAATACAACAAGGATCAAGTGAAATATTAATTAAATACGCGGAATAATAAAATAGATAAATTCGGCTACGAATAAAATAAAAGAAATTAATAAATATAATAAATAATAAATACCCCGGCCACGGGACTAACAAAAACTAACTAACTAATAAAATAATATAATTGGGAATAATCAAATAAATTACAACACGCGCTACGATAGGAACAATCGGAAAACATCGGTTAGAAAAAACATCGATTAGGAAAACATCGAATAGAAATCATCGGATAAAAATAATCGGATCCGCGAATAAAGATTAATCAGACCAATCGATCGGGCCACATAAGGGAAAATACTAAACGAGAAATACCAAACGAGTTAGAAGCTAGTTAATAACGATATAGAGACCGAGCGAAAATTACCAAAATAAATAATAATAATATACTTATAAATAATACAACAATAAACACTAATAAATCATATAATAATAAATAATTAAATACTAAGCAGGAAAACAACTGAAAGCAACTTGGAGCATAGAAATAATAAATCAAGGGAGATAAATAATAAAAATTAAGCCGAGGAAAATTTGAACATTAGGATAAACTCGGACAAGAGAAATAAGATATAGCCAACCGAAGCAACCACAAGGATAAAAATACACAGCGAGAACACAGGAGTATAATAACAACATGGGCGTTACATGGATCAGCTACAGGAAGAAACTGGAGTTGGAGACCATTCTCCTCGAGTTCGGGTTGGAACGCGGAGGCACCGTGGAAGAACAGCAATCGCGGCTGATAAACTTTGCACGGCAACCGGATCACGACGAAGGAGTACGAATTCGTCTCGAAGAGCTAGAGAGAAACTTTGGAAATGCCCCTACCGGAGATGCGAAGTTACTTTCGCCAATGTACTTGCACTCGGAAGCTAACTCACCGGGATCTGCAGCACCGACGGCACCACTCACACTTTTGCTGCCACGGAGCACTTCGCCTGCCGCAGGACGACGCCTGCCAACGAAGACCGAGGACCCACCGCGTACGATGAATTATCATGGGGACCTGGGAGCCTTACTGGATCGGATGACCAGATGGGGACTCTCGTTCGACGGGACGACGGATCCGCTCGGATTCATTGAGCACATAGAGGAACGGCCGCGCAGAAAACTGGTATAGGATTCGAGAAGCCACCTGGCCGGAAGTACGCAAGGAGTTTTTGGATTTCTTCTTGCCACCGCGCTACTACCAGCGGTTGGAGGACGAGATTAGGGCACCCTTCCAGAGGCCTAACGAGCCCTTCAAGGAATACTTGGTAGACCTGCGCCTACAAATGCGTCGGGCAGGATTCACACCGGAGCGTATTGGAGCGTGTTTACGACAACGTGCTGCCGGAGTACCAGCTCTTCACAAGAAGACAGGATTTTCGTACCCTGGAGGAATTAACTCGCTTAGTAGTCGACTACGAGGTAACTCGCAGTCGGGACGAACAAACAAGGAAGCATCGAGATATACCCTCACGGGCACCGCCCGCTGTCAACATGAACATGGATCGCACGGCTCGTCAGCCGCCGGCTCCACTCATGAGTAGGAATGCGAGTATGGGCCGAGCGACGGCATCACCATCGGGACACGCACCGATAAACGTACGGGAGGCGTGCAGGAAGATGCGAAGTTACTTTCGCCAATGTACTTGCACTCGGAAGCTAACTCACCGGGATCTGCAGCACCGACGGCACCACTCACACTTTTGCTGCCACGGAGCACTTCGCCTGCCGCAGGACGACGCCTGCCAACGAAGACCGAGGACCCACCGCGTACGATGAATTATCATGGGGACCTGGGAGCCTTACTGGATCGGATGACCAGATGGGGACTCTCGTTCGACGGGACGACGGATCCGCTCGGATTCATTGAGCACATAGAGGAACGGCCGCGCAGAAAACTGGTATAGGATTCGAGAAGCCACCTGGCCGGAAGTACGCAAGGAGTTTTTGGATTTCTTCTTGCCACCGCGCTACTACCAGCGGTTGGAGGACGAGATTAGGGCACCCTTCCAGAGGCCTAACGAGCCCTTCAAGGAATACTTGGTAGACCTGCGCCTACAAATGCGTCGGGCAGGATTCACACCGGAGCGTATTGGAGCGTGTTTACGACAACGTGCTGCCGGAGTACCAGCTCTTCACAAGAAGACAGGATTTTCGTACCCTGGAGGAATTAACTCGCTTAGTAGTCGACTACGAGGTAACTCGCAGTCGGGACGAACAAACAAGGAAGCATCGAGATATACCCTCACGGGCACCGCCCGCTGTCAACATGAACATGGATCGCACGGCTCGTCAGCCGCCGGCTCCACTCATGAGTAGGAATGCGAGTATGGGCCGAGCGACGGCATCACCATCGGGACACGCACCGATAAACGTACGGGAGGCGTGCAGGAACTGCGGCCAGCCTGGACACTTCGCGCCGGACTGCCGGAACCCCAGAATAACTTTCTGTTGGGACTGTGGACGACGGGAGATACGGACAATGGAATGTTGTCCACGACGGGCGTCGGGAAACGGCAACGGGCCTCGTGCGACCGAATCACCCGAGGAACCCAGCCAACCCGAACAACTAGAAGAAATAATACACAAGCAACGCAGGGGGCGCATCCAAGCCGCCATCACCATGGTGGGACGAAGATTCGTAGCCACCCTGGATACCGGAGCTACTCACAGCTTCATCAGCGAGGATTAGCAAAACAATTGGACAATACATATAACACACGCGAGATACGGACACAGGTCAAGCTTGCCGACGGGACCTGTCGACAGCTTACGAAGGCTCTAGCAGCAGATATCCACTGCGGAAATCGTAGCACGCCGACCATCTTGCTAGTGATGGCGGACGTGCTGGATGATGTGCTGTTAGGGATGGATTTCTTGTGCGGAATCGGAGCCACCATTCAGTGCGGGGGACAAGCCCTCAACTTGACAACAGAAGGAGCAGCAGAGATGCCGCCGTGGGCACGGACACGAACGTCAAGGGAAGCAGAAGAGTTGCCGCCGTGGGCACGGACACGGACGAGGTCCACCAGGACGGGAGACATAGCAGAGCCACGCTCTGAGCAGAGGGAGTCACACTCCACACACAAGGAACAGCAGAGGGAGTCACACTCCACACACGAGGAACAGCAGAGGGAGTCACACTCCACACACGAGGAACAGCAGAGGGAGCCACGCTCCATACACGAGGAACAGCAGAGGGAGCCACGCTCCAGGCACGAGGAACAGCAGAGGGAGTCACACTCCACACACGAGGAACAACCAGCAGAGCCACGCTCTGGACAGCAAGAATCATCGGGCACGATTACCCAGGAGGGGCCGACTGCCACACATCAGGAACAACGACAAGCACAGAGGCCAGTGCCACAGCCACGCACTAGGCCGAACCCATCACGAGAGCAGACTTCGAGCACGCCCGCGACAACAAGTCGGGATACAGATACGACGACCAGCTGGAAACACGTTTTAGCCGTGGCTGATGCCACCGCCGCGCAGCGAAACCCTTTTCGCACCTCCAAGAAACGTGTCCGTTTTCAGGACCACGTCGAGGAAACGCCGGAACCAAACGCGTCTCTATGCGGTACCGTCAACTCAGTGAACCCTGCCCCAGAGGAGGAGCTGGACTCACTCGAGCCGACACATCCAGTGTTGGAATACTGGATCTATGCTTTGTTTCAGATCCGGCTGGCGTAAACCTAAGTAGAGTTCCTCCAATGACGCAACCTGAAGATCCTTATCATCCTACTTTCGATGTGACCATCGACACCGGGACAGTTTTAGCAACGACATCTGGTAGTAGGTTAAACAGAGTCCGCTGTTTCCGAAAGGCCGACTATCAGAGGCTAAACACTTTAATAGCTGAATTTGACTGGTCTAATCTCTTCATGAGCTCAGACATGGCAACCGCCGTTGATATCTTTTATAGTGCCATGAACTCATTTTTCTTCTTATGTGTTCCTGAAACCTATCCGTCGGTCTCTAATAAACCACTCTGGTTTAACAAAGAGCTGACACGTTTAAAAAACGTAAAATCTAGGCTTTATAATAAATATAAACGTACTGGTTCAATAACGGCTTTCTCATCCTATCTAAGTGCTCGATCTAGCTTTACCGTGCTTAACGCTCAGTGTTATAAAAATTATTTGACTCGTTGCAAGGTCCAGTTCACGCAGGACCCCAAACAGTTTTATAACTTTGTTAACTCTAAACGTAAACCCACGTTGTACCCTCCCTCGCTGTCATTTAATAATATTACTGTAAATTCTGATCAAGCAATAGCCAATCTCTTCGCTGAGTTTTTTAAAACCACATATTCTCCCTCAACATCTTCAGATCATTAATTTTCTCCAGCTATGCCCAGTTCGAACCTAATCTTCAGTCCTATTTTAAACGAAAGCTCACTTATTCTTGATCTGCAACGTGTTAAGCCAGTATATTCACCAGGTCCTGATGGAATACCGGGCTCTGTGCTAAGGTATTGCTCCGAGACGCTGTGTAACCCCCTTCTAAAATTGTTTACCTTATCTTTAGAATCCTCAGAATTTCCCCTTATTTGGAGGGAATCATTTGTTATTCCTCTCCACAAAAAAGGTAGCAAGTCGGATGCCAGTAACTATAGAGGTATCTCTAAGTTATCTGCAATCCCCAAACTTTTCGAGAATGTGATCACTCCTCACTTGCAACATCTATGCAGATCCGTCATCTCTCCATGTCAGCATGGTTTTATGAGGCGAAGATCAACCACGACCAATCTTCTGGAACTCACCTCTTTCGTTATTAGGGGTTTCCAACAAAACCTTCAAACCGATGTCATTTACACGGACTTTAGTAAAGCTTTCGACTCGGTTAATCATTCTCTTCTGGTTAGGAAACTCGATTCATTGGGGTTTCCAAGTGATCTTCTTAAGTGGATTTCGAGTTATCTAAGTGACAGGTCCCAAAAGGTTCTGTTCAGAAATGTTCTATCCAATAGCCTCAGTGTCACTTCTGGCGTCCCACAGGGTAGCCACCTGGGACCACTACTATTTACATTGTTTATCAACGATTTGCCGCAGGTTCTAACCAAATCCAGAGTACTTATGTATGCTGATGATGTTAAACTTTGCGTGCAGTATAGGGACAGCTCACGCCAATCTGACCTACAATCGGATCTCGATAACTTTCAAGCATGGTGCCATGCTAACGATTTACATCTCAACAGTTCTAAATGCAAACTGATGGCATTTTCTCGCACCACTTTTCTCCCTGCCACGTATATGCTTAACGATTGCTCTTTGGAAAGAATTACTATTGTTGATGACCTCGGCGTCCGCCTGGACCCTAAACTTTCGTTCTCAGAACATATTTCCTGTATGGTTAATAAAGCCGCCGGCATGCTTGGATTCATTAAAAGGTGGTCGAAGGAATTCGATTCTCCTTATGTAACGAAGACCCTATATACTTCGTTAGTACGCCCTATATTGGAGTATGGCTCGTGCGTCTGGAGTCCTCAATACGGAGTCCATAGTAGCCGCATCGAATCTGTCCAAAAGAAGTTTTTACTTTTCGCCCTCCGTGGCCTACCCTGGGATGCTAACCTTAGATTACCGTCTTACTCTAGTAGACTTCTCCTAATTAATTTACCTTCTTTAACTAACCGTAGGACAATGCTTGGCGTCGTCTTTCTACATAAACTTATTCACGGCGAGGTGGAGAGCCCCTACCTACTTGGGCAGCTCAATTTCCATGTTCCCCGTCTTTCTTCTAGAAATTTTATCCCCCTAGTAGTTAACCACTGTAGGCGTGAGTTTGAAGTACATGAACCCTTTAGGGTTTTATGTACTGATTACAATCGCCTTTTTAGTAGTATTGAAGGCGTAGAAAGCCTTCAAAACTTAAAAACTGTGTTGCTTGTAGTACTTGCCCGTAGTGTATCCTAATTTTCCTCGTTCTATTCTATTTTTCCTCTCTCGCGTGTATCCAGTACGCGTTCGTGCCGTACGTCACGCGGCTGCGCCCCTCGGTCGGTTGGGCGGGAGGTGGGCCTCGTTGGGACTCGGTCAAAAAAAAAAAAAAAAAAAAAAAAAAAAAAAAATACCCAGAACCCTGGGTGCAAGGATTTCTCCAGCAGGAATTTGAGCAGTTCAACACCCTATCCGGAGTCTCACACATCGCGGAGCACCGGATCATCATGCGCAACGACCGACCGATAAAGCAGCGGTATTTTCCACGGAATCCGGCCATGAGGACTGTGATAGACAAGCAGATCGACGTGCTCCTCAGGGATGGACGCATCGAGCCATCGAAGAGCCCGTACAGTGCACCCATTGTGATCGCGGGGAAAAAGAACGGATGTGCATCAACTACAGGAAACTCAACGAAACTCAAGGAAACTCTGTACTGGACGCGTACCCGCTGCCAAGGATTGGCAAATCCCGGTGGCTCAGGAGAGCCGGGAATGCACAGCCTTCACGTTTCCGGGCCGAGGTTTATTCCATTGGCGAGCCATGCCTTTTGGACTTCACTTGGCGCCCACAACCTTTCAACGGGCTCTGGACACGGTCATAGGTCCAGACATGGAACCGCACGCGTTCGCTTACTTGGACGATGCCTGGGAATCGCTTCCTGGTATCGTCGATTCGTTTCCAACTTAGCCGATGTTGTAGAACCGATGACATCGCTGCTGAAGAAGGGCCAGAAGTGGGACTGGACATCGAGGCAGGATCAAGCCTTCCAGGAATTAAAGGCTAAGTTAACGGAAGCACCCGTCTTAGTCTGTCCGGACTTCGAGCAGAAGTTCGTACTACAAACGGACGCCAGCGAATATGGCATTGGAGTCGTACTAACGCAGACCATAGATGACAAGAGCGAGTGGCCTACGCCAGTCGCCGTCTGAACAATTCGGTGACCGAGAAGGAATGTCTCGCCATCGTGTGGGCAATCAGGAAGATGCGCTGTTACGTTGAAGGATACCGCTTTGAAGTTATCACGGATCATCAGGCCTTAAAGTGGCTGAACTCCATCGATAACCCGACCGGCCGAATCGCACGCTGGGCACTCGAGCTGCAGCAGTATCAATACGATGTTCACTACCGGAGAGGGGTCCAAAACTTAGTGGCCGACGCTCTCTCACGCCAACCGCTGCCCGTAGCGCAGCAAGCACAGGTACAGGGAACAAACTGTAAGTGGCTCACAAGGATGTTGGAGAAAGTTCGGACTGAACCGGCAAAGTACCCAGACTACAGGGAAGAAAGCGGACAGCTTTATCGCCGCATCGGGCTACGGCCACAGGAGGAGGAGTACACACCATGGAAGCTGTGTGTAGGAGCGGACTATCGCCATCGGGTTCTACAGGAGAATCACGATACGCCCACCGCCGGACAGTTGGGAATTCGCAAGACAAGCAATAGAATTGCCCAACGATACTACTGGCCGGGACTCTTTCGCGATGTCGCCCGCTACGTGCGCCACTGCCTGAGCTGTCAACGGTTCAAAGTCAGCCAGGAAAAGCCGGCAGGGAAAATGTTCACCCGGCAAGTGGAGGAGCCATTCCACGTTCTGTGCGCGGATTTCGTCGGACCTTTGCCTCGCTCGAAACAGGGAAACACGATGCTCCTGGTCTTCTTGGACTCCTTCAGTAAATGGGTGAAATTAATACCACTACGCAAGGCCACAGGAACTCATCTAGAACGGGCATTCCGGGAACGGACAAGATCCGTTCGGCTCAAGAGCCGATTCGGCGTGCCAAGGATATTCGTCTGCGACAACGGTACCCAATTCACGGGAAGATCGTTCAGGAACTTCTGCAAGATGCTGGGAACGGAACTCCAGCATACGGCCCCATACACACCGAGGTAAAACCCCACGGAAAGGGCCAACCGGACGATCAAGACGATGATCGCGCAGTATCTGGATGGACACTCGCAAAACGAGTGGGACCAACTATTGCCCGAAATATCGCTGGCAATAAACAGCAGTATCTCCTGGTTCAGGGAAGGGAACCACGGCTCCCACACGCACTTTACGACGAGGTTACACCGGGACGAGGAACCCCCGAGATAACCCCAACGGAACGTGGTGAACGGCTGAAGAATATTTTCGAGGTGGTCAGGAACAACGCTGAGCGCGCATCCGCGGATCAGAGTCGCCACTATAATCTCCGCCGACGGACTTGGAGACCGCCGGTGGGATCACTGGTATTGGTGCGGCGCCACCATTTATCAAACGCGGCCGAAGGATTCGCTGCGAAAATAGCAACGAAATATGACGGGCCGTTCAAGGTGGCCAAGTTTCCATCGCCTAACATTGTGCAACTGCACATACCGGGCAGTCGTCGACGGCGGACCGCCAGTCTAAACCAGCTGAAACCATATCATCATGGGACAGACACCGAGGATTACGTCGGAGACAAGCGACTCGAGGAAACCATCCGGGACAATGGAGAGGACTCCATGCCGGAAGAACAGGCATAAGTAGCCTCCCAACCGGCCACGGGCCACAGATTCACGGAGTCACTTGTTGACAGGTGCGCATGTCTAACACTCCGCCCGCCGGGGGGAAGAGCCCGCGCGAAAAGACTTAGGGAAAACACGCACGCGAGATACAGGGTGTTAGGGCAGGCCAGGGAAAACCAGCCGTTAGGAGAACACACTGTTAGGTAGGGTGCTAGGGGAAATACACATACTAATCATATTTTCTACACCCCACAGAAACACAGACAACAGAACTACGGACAACGAAAAATGGAGTCAGGACGAGGACGAGGACTGCCCACTTACTTGTGGCCCGTGGACCGCCCGCTCACCCGAGTAGAGGTCACAGCGCAGTTACTGCCGCCGCCCCTGACATCGGCCCGGCAGGACGGAGTGCCCCCGGTCGTGCGGAACCTCAGCCGGCTAGCAGCGGACATAGAGGAGCGCTTCGCGGACCTCTACGTGGACAAGCGAAGGCGCCCAATCCCGGGAGACGACCCCCGGACGCTGCCGCCGGTCAACGAGGCGATGCGACCACTCTTCGTGGACGTGGGGCAGGCCCCCCAGGGCGACCCGCGCCTACGCGCCGGCCCGCCGCTCTTAGTGGCGATCCGCGACGGTGCCGGGGATGAGCCACAGACCGGCGAGCAGCCTATGAGCCCGGATGCCAGGCAGGAGGAAGAGGAGGTGGAGACCGATAAGCGTTTCGGAGCCGCCTGTTACGAGGCCACCCCTCCGGTGCAGCGGCAAAAGGAGGAATCGTCTACACCGCCCCGTCCGACCCCACGCTCCGACGCCGAGGACCAGACCGCACGGAAGATCGCCGAGTTACAGGAGAGATACCCCCTCTCAGCCCCCGCGACATCTCCTTCGGAGACCTCGTGTACAGCCCGTGGCGGGAGGACCATCGGACGACGACGCCACGTTCGGCTACGCCAAGTCCCCTGGGCGAGTATGGGATAATACCCGGGGATGAGGCCGAACCGCCCCCGGAAGAGGAGGCACACCCGAGGCGCGCCCAGCGCTCCTACAGTCCGTGGCGGGAGCACTACCGGCCCCACACACCGGGGTCAGGCCAACCGAGCCCACGGTCATCGAGCCCGGAGATGCGGGCATTGGACCCCCATGACTCCCCACCCAGCAGGCCCTCGACACCAAACCAGCACATCCTTATTTTCGGACCAGGGCCGCTCTGGACGACCACCCAAGCAGCACGGGAAATCAGGTGTGCAGCCAGTACCACCCGGCGACAGGAGTCAAGCCCTCCGCGTGGATCAGGACGCCGCCGAGCCACACCATGGGAGGACACTCCTAGCGGCTCCTCAGATGAGGACGAAGGACGGCCGAGGGACACCGCTACCCCACGGGAACCATGGGTTCCGGCTCCGCTTTCCTGGGACACGCCGACGGGTCGACTACCCGCCCGCCTGTTGGACCGAATCCACGACCGACTGGCCGTCCCGGGACGACAAGTCTGGCGGTATCTGGACATCGAGCAAGGGCAGAGAGTTAGGATCCAGATCAACCTGCGGGGCCACGTGAGGGTCACTCTCCGCCCCACCCGAGGGGAGTGTGACGAGGTCACAAAACAAGCTGTATATATTAGAATTAAGTTGAATATATTAGGATTAAGTTGTATATATATATATATAGGTATAAGTTAGGAGATAGGGAATTAGGGAGAAGGAAGACCAGCACACGCTGGCTTCACACACCGGCCACGTAACGTCATCGATGGAACCACCGTGACGTAATTCACGACGGGGGACAAGGAATCAGGATGGGCCGGCGGAGGCACATTCCGGAAACGAAACGCTGGGCCAGCCAATCAGCGGCCAGCAGAGGGGCTCGCCGAACCTCGATCGCGGCAGAGAGCCAATTGCGCCGACAGCGGCAGAAGAGTACGAAAGGAATTCGCAGCAGCAGCGGAATTCGCAGCGGCCACCTGCGAGCTGCAGCAAGAGGGAGAAGGAAGATCAAAAGGATGCCTGGAATGCGGAACAGTGCGTGCCACCGACCGCGGCAGCGCTACCACCGCAGAAATATGTAAATTGGGTCAAGATCGGATCCGCGAAAAGATATGCAAATCACTCGCGGTGGGTCCACCATGGAACCATCAAGTTGACTTTAGCAGTGAAGTGCACGCCAAGTAAACCCGACGACGACCCCCAGCGATAATTAGACCAGGAGCAGGATACACAAGGACAACGAGGAAAACTAGGATCACGAACGGACATCGAAGCCTTTGGGAAAACTTATCACGACGAGACACAGGTAACGGGTGAGCACGGCCACTGGCCGAACATAAATTGCTGGGGTGTGTGTGTGTGTGCGAGCTAGGGGAAAGAGGAGAAAGGGAAACAGAGCACATAGGAAATAAGATAGACAAACAGTACAGAGAAAACATGAAACAAATAAATATATAAGCTAGGAATATTAAATGTCACCAGATCTATTATTTTTCCCCACCCTCTCTAGCCAACCACGACCCTCTGGGCCCCCTCCTCCTCACCTCGTCCGCCGCTGGGTCTCCACGGCGGCGAGGCAAGCAGGACGGGACCAGGAGCGCCACGCTGCTGAGATTAATTCCGGGCGTTGGCGAGGCGACGGCCACTGGGATCTTCCCAAGCCTAGCCTAATCTCAGAGAGCCGCCGCAGGGATTAGCCCGGGCGGATCCGGGGGCTACCGCGAGTCACGGGGTACAGTTGGGGAGGCAGCCCGCCAGTGGATACACCAGGCGGAGCCGCCAGGCCGCGGTGCTTGGGAAAGCCAGGCCGTGGTTTTAGGTTCGGGCTGTGGGCGCGGGAGCAGGCTGCTGGGACTCCAGAGCCACGTCTCCAGTCTCTAGTGGAGGGTCCGACCGCTGGGACTTCAGGGCCGGTGGTTTTCGTCCCGCCCAGCGTGGGCAACGGGAGTCGGCAAGGTGCGTGTGTGTGTGTGCGCGTGTCCCAAGTCTGCAAGTTAAGTGGCCGCCGACAAAACCCACCCCTAAAAGAATTCTCGACAACAACGGCACCTCCATGTACTGGCGTTTCCAAAAATAAATATTTCTGGGAGGGACTCTGGGCCGCTGAGGTTCATCTCGGCCGTAGTGCATCCTCACATTATGATCAATGTTAAACTTTTACACAATATTTTTTTAACATAGTTGACATTGGAAATACAAAAAAAAAATCGAAAAAAAAATTGAATACCCCATTATGATTTTTTAGGGTCTTTCGTCTCGTCTCGTTTTGCTGTTATTTATTAGTTGTGTTATTGCTCTGTCTTCGTCGGGCATGTTTTTGTTAAGTTTTTTAAAGCTATATGATTTTTATTAATAGTTTTTATTATTTTTTATTTCATTGCATTTAATTTAAATAGGTTCGTCTTACAAGTGTGTGTGGGTGGAGGAAGTGGAACTTCCAATGAAGGTAATACGGCAAAAAGGTTTTTTAGCGATTCAAAAATGTCTGCTGCTATAACTGGATTTGATGAGAATGTTTTAAATAGGTGTGCAGTATCATTACAATGCATGGCATCTGAATATAAAATAAATGCAGACAAATTTAGAAGTTTTGCCCTTGACACCGCAAAAATTCTGATCAAATTATATCCACGGTATTGCCTCCCACCTTCAGTACACAAAGTTTTAGTCCACAGTCCTGAATTTATAAGTCAAGTTCTTGTTTCCATTATCTAAAGAAGCTGCTGAATTCAAAAATAAGGATATATAAAATTTAGAGAGCATTATACAAGAAAAATGTCACGAGTTGATACTAATATTGATTTTCTACATTGATTGCTGCTAACTTCAGAGCCTTTCATAACTGGGCAAAGAAATCTGCAAGCGGCGTTCATTTGTTGTTAGACGAATAAAATATATAATATAATTATTTTCTCATTGTTTTTATTTTTGGGACTAAGATTCCACCAACTCTCTCATTAAAGGGTCAAATATTTAATATAGGTATTGAAAAAAAATAATTTTATTAAAAATTTTACCAGCCTTTGTATGGGAGATGTAGAATATAGTTATAAGATTTTACCCAAAATTGGTAGGGATATAAACCTACACGAACACATAATCTGTTATGTTGGTTATGATACCTTGAAAAACAAAAAAGTGTTTCCAACTAGATGTCGTTTTTACACCGATCGTTCGCATGACAGCTATATGATATAGACGAGCTATGAATCCAATTTTTTTCGATTTTTGGTATAAATTTTATAACGATATGACCACTAAAAGTATTTTTGGCCGCGTCTCCATACAAACCCGACCTCTGTGTAACGGCAACACACCAATTGCTCCTCGGGATCAGCAGGATTGGGGGCGTCTCAAGCAGAGCTCATTGAGAATAAAGTCAAACGCGCTATAGAATATATGCAAAACATTTATGGACGTTGATGCACTACGGTCAGTAGTGGACCTTATGAAACCAGGCACGTGCCTGTTAGGGTTAGGTATTAGTAGACGCGAAGGAAAATATAGATAAGAATACAAGGAAATAAACTACCGGCGAGCTACCAGAATGTTTGCATGCATGCGATCTAAGTGGGTAAGGATTAAAGTTTCTAGTTTAGCAAGACTATCAACATGTGAAATTACCGAATACAAATCATTATAACTTGCATACAGTACTTTAAAGGGTTCATGCAGTTCATAGGAGGTTCTACAGTGGCGCAAAATTAAGGGTAAATACGATCTAGTATTTCTACACGGAACATGGAAATTGAGCTGGCCTAACAAGTCAGCACTTTTTACATCACCGTGAATAAGGTTATAAAAAAAGGTAATACCTAGCATAGTTGTACGATTGGCTAAGGAGAGTAAGTTAAGTAAGTAAGTAAGTCTACTATGATAGGAGGGTAATCTCAGTTCAGCATCCCAGTTTAAGCCGCGTAAAGCGAAAAGCAAAAAGTTCCTTTGAACCGATTCTATGCGTTTACTGTGGACCCCGTACTGGGGGCTTCAAACGCAAGAATGTCATTAGCTTGCATTTAAAGAGAGCACCAGAGCACCAGGTTTGGAAGCTATCAAGATCTGTTTGTAAATCAGACTGGTAGGCGACGTCCTTGTATTGCACACAAAGCTTGACATCATCAGCGTACATGAGTACTCTAGAGTTTATCAGAACTTCGGGCAGATCATTGATAAATAATGTAAACAATAAGGGACCCAAATGGCTCCCTTGCGGGACACCAGAGGTAACCCGGAGAACATTAGAAAAATTATTTTTAAAGAGGACTTTTTGCGTCCTGCCAGTCAGATAACTAGAGATCCACCTAAGAAGATCAATTGGAAAACCCATTAAGTCGAGTTTCCTGAGGAGATGGGAGTGATTACCGGAATCAAATACTTTGCTGAAGTCAGTATAACTAACGTCTGTTTGAAGGTTTTGATGGAAACCCCTTATAATGAAGGAAGTGAGCTCCAGAAGGTTAGTAGTTGTTGATCTTCACTTAACAAATCCATGCTGACATGAAGAAATTACTGATCTACAAAGGTGCTGCAAATGTGGAGTAATAATGTTTTTAACAAGTAAGAAAGCTACAGTCGAGTGAGCTCGACTGTGAGATACCCGCTACCCATACTTAAACCAGAAAAGCGACAGAACGCCAGAAAAAACAGTTAATACAATTTTGAACATAACGGACAAATGCAAATGCAAGTGAAATATAATCACATGCATACCAAAATACATACACATGTATCTATGTGAGTAAAAACGCGTTATTATTGCATTAAAGCGGCTAATATTTGTTACCATTTATTACAATTGCTTCTCGAATATCTTATAAGATTCTTTTCCGAACACAACCAAGAACTGATAAGAATATTTAGTTGGTCTAATTGGTCAACCAAATGAGGCATGCTGCCAGCAGCCGTTTGTGGCCATACAAAATTATTTCTTTAATAACTTCGACAATTTTTATCTGATCGCAACCAAATTTTCAGGGATCACACAGACTATAGCTCTTAATATATATACCGAAATTCGCGACTCTAGCTTTAAAATTATACGCTTACTACGCTTTTTTATGATTTGCGGGGGCGGAAGTGGGCGTGGTAAAAATTTGAAACAAACTTGATCTGCGTGCAAGCATAAGAAATACTGTCGAAAAAAAATTAGAGCTCTATCTCTTATAGTCTCTGAGATCCAGTGTTTCATACGGACAGACGGACAGACAGACAGACAGACAGACAGACAGACAGACAGACAGACGGACATGGCTAGATCGACTCGGCTGTTGATCCTGATATATATATATACTTTATAGGGTCGGAAATGCTTCCTTCTACCTGTAACATACATTTCCTGCCGGCACAAAGTTATAATACCCTTCTACCCTATGGGTAGCGGGTATAAAAAGTTAAGGGATGGCCGAAAGCTTAGAGATTCCTCTATAGTTATTGGCCTCCGATTTGTTTCCTTTTTTATGGAGAGGAATAATGAATGATTCCTTCCAAATAAGGGGAAAGTGCAATGTTTCTAAGGATAAGGTAAACAATTTCAGAAGGGGCGAGCACAGGGCATCGGCACAATACCTAAGCACGCAGCCCGGTTTTCCGTCGGGACCTGGCAGATAAACTGGCTTTACACGATGAAGATCTACAGGGAGAGAACTTTCGTTTAAACATGGACAGAAAATTAGGTTCGATTTTGGCTTGCTATAAGAATAAGTCTGATTTGGGTCAGTGGAAGTAGAGTATGTAGTTTGAAGAAACTGGGCAAAGAGACCGGCAATCGCCTGATTGTCTTTACAGTTGCGTTTTCAAAAGAAAGCGATGAAGGATGGGTTACCGCCTTACGTTTAGTATTAACAAAATTATAAAACTGTTTAGGATCCTGCGAAAATTGGACCCTGCAACAAGTCTAATAATTTTTGTAACACTGTGCGTTGAGTACGGTGAAGTTTGACCGAGCCGATATATAGTTAGAGAGGTCAGAACCAGAATTGTTTTTTTTAAATTTCGTGTACAGCCTTGACTTTACATTTTTCAAGCGATTCAATTCTTTAGTAAACCAAGGTGGTTTATTTGAAGTAGAGGGATAAAATAACGGAACACATTCAGAGAAGAATGAATTCATCGCATTGTAAAAAATGTCCACGGCAACAGCCATGTCAGTACACATATATAAATCAGACCAATTAAAGTCAGAAATAAAATTATTTAGCCGGTCGAAGTCACACTTGCGAAAGCAGTAAACTCTTTTGGCTGGTCTATCAGGTATTTTCTGTATATCAGTACCAATGTCGAGTGTCACATCGGAAGTGGGATGATAGGGATCTTCCGGTTGCGTCAGAGGCGCCACCCTCGCTAAACTAGCACTCGCCGGGTCTGAGACAAAACAAAGATCAAGCAAGCGCTCTAAGGAATTTCGTACATGGTTGACTTGAGACAGCGAAATGTCGAACAAGCCAGCAATAAAATCATGTGTTGAGTTGTGTTGCTTTGAGGATTGAAGTGTGTTAGAGGAGTTATTTAGGGACCAAATAGCCCCAGGGATATTAAAATCACCAAAGACTGCTAAATGATCTCTATCAGAAAGCATATTGGAAACCAACCGAATGGCGGAAAGGTGGATCCAAAAAATAGGCAGTTCCGACAATGGAGGAATGTAGGAACATGTTATAAAAACAAAGTGACCATTAAATGATAGCTTCACACAGAGGAATTCAACTTCGTTGCTTTCCTCGAAAGTTAATAATTCTGACGTGAGAGTAAAGTTGACCGCTATGAGGATCCCACCCCGCGCCTGAGAGGCCGATCTAGCCGATAAATCGTGAGCGCAGCTGGGAAAACTTCGGAGCTAAGACTCTCCGGCTTTAGCCAGGTTTCTGTGAACACAATAACATGGGAGGCGAATGCAAAACTGTCACAATACAATTTAGGCAGCTTACTACGCAAGCCTTGACGACAACATACTCAGGCCAGAATTTGGTTGACCATATCGTGTCAAAGAATTCATTTGGGACATTTATTTTGATAGATGATATATCCCTAGCGTAAGAAAATTTGAATTTTTCTACCTTTAATTTCAAATTATCGGCTCTGACTTTGCCTGGTATAACGGCAATCACATCTTCAGATGTTTGACCAGGGGAGAGCCGCGAAACAAATATCCGTTTCGTAGGTGGGATAGCAATGAGGGCTTGTGGCAAGACAGGCTGAGTGCCTGCCATGCAATTGTCGGCCGGTAATCCGTGGGAGAATATATTTATGGGGCTATGGGGGGTCGGAGTTTGTGGTCCCATAGAGGACGAAAAGGAAATTAACGGGGGAACGATCAGTCCTCCTGCACCTTCAGATACTGACTCTTTCCTAACACTGGATCTCAGAATTCTGGGATTTAATTCTGAGGCCAAGGGCTGTGTCGTAGACGGCTGCTGTTGAGAGCCCGCTGCAGGTTGTTGGGATCCGTCTCGATGCTGCACTCCAGTTGCAGTTTTTTTGCGCATTGGAGACTCATTTAATAGCGTAAGGCTATTACTATAATTTGTTTATCAAGCGATAAGAAGATGTTATGAGTTTTATTAAAACACGATAACAACTCCTTAGAACTGTCCTTGGTTTGCTGCACGAAAGACTTCATTTCCCTTTCAACGTCACGACAGGCATCGCAACAATAGCGCAAGCCTATGTTTTTTGTCACGTCATTCCGGCAGTCATTCCGACAGTCCGGCCGGCAACCCCAATGCACTTAGCATGCAAAATGTTGTCACACAGCCAGCAGCCGATGGTAAGATCAGTTGACAAAACAACCTTTTTACATGTTTTGGAAAAGCAGACAATATCGGAAGACATTTTAATGACTTACCACTGTACGTGGCTAATAGGAAGAGTGGGCGACAGATAGGAAATAGTGCAGCTGCAGAGAGAGTTGGAGCGCGAGAGAGAGGGAAATCGTGGGACTAAACGAGCAGGTAAGCAAGAGACGTTTAGCTGTCGCGACGGCGCAACAACGGCTAAACGGGAGAGACACAAAGAGGAATGAAAAAGGGACAAGAAAAGCAAACACTGGCAGCACGATTAATTAATGACAATAAGATGTTAAATCAATATAGCTGCATGCACACGCGAAGTGAACGGGAACTAATAAAACGCAAAGTAGAAGTTTTAAATAAACCCCGGTGGTTTCAACGCAAAGTTATTACATAAAAACGAGAGCGCCAGAAAAAAAACACGACCGTTCACTTGGAAGATAGACAGATAATTTTAATAAAATGAATTTCTAACCAAGTTGTCCGATAAAATGGCTCTGTTAATAGACATTAATCTGGCGACACGCTTTCAGCCAAAAGGTGTGAATGTCTCTGAGCAAGAAGAAGGTCTATAGTACAGGTGTTCGATCAGGCTCAGGACGAGGAACTCCTAGAATCTTTACATCCGATCGAAGCCAGTGGCCCGCGGTAGTTCAAACAAACAAGGCAACGAGGAACCGAATCCCCAATAGAGATTCCCATTACTTGTGAGTCTGAGTTCAATAAAGAACAAGAACTTCCGAATTGTTGGCCTAAGCTAGTTAGTAACAATGTTAGTTTAGTCAGGAATGTTATACAAAAAATAAATATCAAAAATAAATACTAAAAGATTAAGATCATTTTGGAATTCAATCAAAACTATTAACTGTATACGTTTGAAAAACCATGATAGTCGCCCTTACGCAGAAGTCAAGTTATTGAATAGGGTAGTGATAGCATTGTTGGACGCTGGAGCCTCTAAAAATGTCATGGGAGGCAAGTTAGCGGAGGAAGCTCGAGGCAAGGAGCTCGAGTTTCACATTGTGCCATCCTTGGGTCAGGACTTATACTTAGGGATTCATTTTTGGAATATATTTGATCTATTACCACCATCAATGCAAATTTCTGAGATAGTGTCAGGTAGTCATATACTGTCCGATAGGCAGCGAAGTATCCTAAGTTAGGTGGTGGCCAAACTCCCGTCATTCGCCCTGTCCGGGCTGGGGAAAACTACATTAATTTCCAATGAGATTGATGTCGGTGCGGGGAAACTGGTTAAACAGCGCTATTTTCCTGTATCTCCTGCGGTAGAAAAATTGCTATATGCTGAAGTCGACAGAATGTTGGCAATGGGAGTGATAGAGGAGTCTCAGAGTGCTTGATCTTCATCAGTCGTTCTGGTTCAGAAGCCAGGGAAGGTCCGTCTGTGTTTAGACATTCGAAAAGTCAATGCTGTGACGAAAAAGGATGCATATCCTTTACCGCAGATCGATGGTATTTTGTCAAGGCTCCCATTGTTTATCTCAAGTTTGGATCTGAAAGATGCCTATTGGCAGATCCCTTTAGATCCAAAATCGTGCGATAAGACGGCTTTCCCGGAATGGTGAAAGCTTTGCTTTACAAGGTGATTCCTTTCGGGCTTACAAACGCCTTACAAACTATGACGCGCTTGATGGATAAGGTTATACCAGCCAATCACGCAACGAGGTTTTTGTTTATCTGAACGATCTGCTGTTGGTGTCGGATAGCTTTGAAACCCATCTAATAAGGTTGTGCTTAGTAGCTGAACAAGTGAGGATTGCTGGGTTAACGCGTAACGTAGAATAATGCCATTTCTGTATGCGATCAGTGAAATATTTAGGTCACATAGTTGGGGAAGGAGTTATACGGACTGATCCGGAGAAAATATCGGCAATGTCTGAGTTCCAGCTCCCAAAAAGCTTAAAATCTCTCCGAAGTTTCTTGGTCATGGTAGGCTGGTATCGCAAGTTTATCAACAATTTTGACTCGGTAGCAGGCCCACTACAAGAAACCCAAGAAGAGATTCCAGATGACTCCGAAGGCGAAACTGCATTTAATCAGTTGAAGACTATGCTATGTTCGGCTCCTGTTTTACGCAGCGCAGATTTCAATAAGCCTTTTTTTTGTGCAGAAAACCGAGGAGGGTTACGAATATCCGATCGCTTTCGTGTCAAAAAAACTAAACAAGGCACAACACAATTATTCAGTAACGGGGCAGGAATGTTTAGCTCCTATAGTGTGCATAAAGTGGTTCAGGCCCTACATGAATTCACGGTTATAACAGACAAGATTTACATTCTCGCTTAGCTCGGTGGGCACTAAAGCTCCAAGGTTTCAATTTCAAGATAGAGCATCGCAGTGGTAGATTGAATGTTGTACCAGATGCCCTATCAAGGGTAAACTAGGCGGAATTGGCATCTATTGACTCGAGTCATGGGTTGTTAATCGATCTTCATTCACCACACTTCAGTGCT
The DNA here is from genome assembly GCA_035045905.1 of Drosophila anomelani. NCBI lineage: Eukaryota > Metazoa > Arthropoda > Insecta > Diptera > Drosophilidae > Drosophila > Drosophila anomelani. Next base: position 235,374 of record JAWNOO010000163.1, read on the forward strand.
GACGAATACGTGAAGCGGGCGAAAAGAGTAGAGGCAAACTAGGATAAGTTCCCAGACTTGAAGGTAGTAAATGGACTGGTATATAGGAGGTCGGAACATGCTACAGGCGACCAGCTGCGTGATACGTTTAGTTGGTTGCTTTTGTTTCCCGAAGATTTAGTAGGACAGGTTTTGAAGAAGTCCCACGATGACCCATTTGCTTCACATGGAGGCGTGCATAAAACTTTGGAAAGAATTCGCATTTATTATTATTGGCCTGGTCTGATTAATGACGTCAAGTCATACATTCAATCCTGTTATTTTTTTTTTATATATGTATACATTTTTATTGGTGTGTTAAAATTGCTGCTCTACTTAAAATATTACTTAACTATTATTAATTTAACAATTTTGTAAAGTGTAAGAAGGCTTAGATGCCTGGCAAATAGTGCATAAACTAGTTGCCTGTTTTGTTGTCGCAACTAGCACTTGGAACTAGGTGGACGG
>JAWNOO010000164.1:0-48722 GCA_035045905.1 Drosophila anomelani
AGTACAAATAATTACTTCAGTAGATATGGAACGACGACAAGTGAATAAGCTATTAGATCTTTCCGGCGTAGAGAATGAAAAAATACTAAATTCTATTGATTTTGACATTGATACGGATGGAGAAGAAGAGTTGGAGGACGATTTTGCGAGGCAGGAAAAAAGGAAGATGAAGAAGCCGATTGAAAAAGTGCTACATATGTATGTCGGATTCTATGTTGGCTAGAGAGATTTCTTTAACTTCAAGCGGAAGTTCTTTCTTAGACAATACTTACCAGACAAACCACACAAATGGGGAGTGAAATTCTTCAATTTGTGTGACTCTTCTGGCTTTTGCTATAATTTCGAGATACATTGTGGGAGCAGGTGACAACGTTGTTCAAACTGGCTCATCAGATCTTGGTGCGGCAGCACCATCACGCAATGTTCCGGATTTAAAAAATCAGATTATCTACTTTGTTACCGCTTCTTGTATATCTCAAGTCCCGGGGAATATTTTCTTTGGGAACTATTCGCTCGAATCGCATTCCAAAAAACAAGTGCGTGGATATTCTACAGAATTTTGTGGATCTGTATTAGGAGTCGAACTGTCTTTGACGATTTGGAAGGACTATAAGGCAGAACGACTTGCTTCGACTTACGCGTGCACAAAGCCTTTCCTGAAAGATTGTTTGTTGGCCTATCTTCCCAAAGCCGCCTCTAGGCGTTCCAAGGCTATAGGCATATAAAACTCGATCAAAGCAAAAATAATTTTTTTTAAAACAAACATTCACTTTTGATACATACTGAATCCAAAAATAATAATAATTTAATTTTTTAACATCCCTGGGTACCTGTTGGAGATAGTGAAGAGCTACTTCAGCGAGAGGGTGCTCACCGTTGACACGGACATGGGTTCCAGAGCATACGAAGTCTCAGCCGACGTCCCGCATGGCTCTGTGCTGGGACCCCTGCTCTGGAACACCACGTACGATGGCGTCTTGCGGCTCCCGATGCCCGGCGATACTACCGTCGTCGGTTTCGCTGACGACATAGCCGTGGTCACAGTTGCGAAGGATCGAAAGGAAACGGAGGAGAAGGCCAACGCAGCTGTCAAGGCGATAGAAGCTGTCCTAATCTCAAGCCGGAAGCTGGTGGAAACGGTAGAGGTCAGCGTCGGCGGAGCCGTGATAAAGTCGCAGAGGTGCATAAAATACCTCGGCGTCCTCTTCGACACACGGCTCTTGTTCAAGGAGCACCTCGAGTACGCCAAAAAGGAGGCCAGCGGACCGTTGGAGCGCTGTCCCGGATGCTCCCGAACACCAGAACACGCCGCCAGGAAGCTGCTGGCAAGCTTCTGTGGGCTAAGGCGGTTAAGACGAGATCCTACATGAGACTCTGCGCTATTCGAGTGGCCTGCACATTCGGAACGATTTCGGACGACGCAGTGTTGGTCGTAGCCGGGCTGGTGCCATTGAGGGAGCTGGTGCAGGAGAAGAAGGACCTACGTAACGCGCTCTGTGGGTACCAAGGACCCAATGGTGCTCTAAAGGCCGTGCTGAAGAGCGCCGCCAGAAGGAGGAGCTATGTAGCTGGCAGGCCAAATGGGATGGCTCACACAAAGGACGATGGACCCACCGGCTGATCCCCGACATCGAGTCCTGGATGGAGAGGAGACACGGGCAGGTAAATTTCTACCTGACCCTGGTGCTAAGCGGGCATGGCTGCTTCCGCGCCTACCTCAAAAGGTTTGGCCACGAAGAGGAGGACGGCTGCGCGGAGTGCTGATTCGGGATAATTGAGGACGCGAAGCACGTCTGCTTCGAGTGTCGCCGGATTGTTGAAGAGAGGAAAGAGCTGGAGGCAGCAGCAGGAACAATAATCGGGCCGGAGACGCTGGTGCTGCTGATGCTGGCAGATCCAAGGACATAGGACTCCGCGGCGGAGTTATCGGAGAAGATAATGAAGGCGCTGAGATCCCTGGAGAGGGAGAGAAAGGAGAGGACGGCCTAAGGGACCTTCGGCTGCGCGAAGCATTGCTTTGCGGCCGTACCGCGTAGCGTGGGCCTCTGCCCCGTCATGTACAAAGTGTGCTATCCCTGCCAGAGATCTGCAATCAGTATGAGCGAGTCAACTCGCTCACCATGTCAAAACTTTAGCTCAACTCAACTCAACTCACTTGGCAGTTCCAAGATTGCTCAAAAGTCACACCCGAATCAAAAACTCAGCAAAACTCAGGTTCACTCGCTCATTTTGTTTTCATGTTCCAAAAACTCATCGGCCTACTTCGGAAAACTCACCCCACAACTCACCGCACCGAAGGCGATCGATGAGCGGTAGCACGACCGCCAACCGCCCAAGTATAGCTTTGCGGCAGTCCCGCCGGGTCGGACTCCTTTTACCTAGCTACTTATTTTATATTTGTTCTTATTTTCATATTTGTTCTTATCCCGTTTTTTTTTCTCTACCCCGCTTGAGTGTTGTAACGAAGGTCTCTGGCTGGGATAGATCTCAGTAGTGCCCAGGGAACCTATACAAGTAAATTTGTATAAAAGTGGTACTGACAGTAGGAAATATCATATTTAGCGGTTTAATATCCCCGGAAACACTTCTAAACCGCGTATTCTACCCCGATTTCATGTGTCTTTCCCTCGACTCCCAGATCGTCGATCTGGAGAGGAGGGGGCACGAGAAGCTCGCACGACGCCTCTAATCTCGCCTTACCGACCGTGGTATATACAGGCTCACTGCTTGCACTGTGTTACCGACGGTTCTCTCAGAAGCTGCTTGCTATGGCACCCGTTCGGCCGAAGGCGCAGCTGCGGCAGAGTTTCGGCAGGCCCTGTTTCGCGGCTTGCAGTTGGCAGGCCCCGTTTCGCTGTCTACATTGGACAGGCCCTGATTCGCGGCGGCCAAACTTGACGCGATCCGGGACTCGGGACAGCCTGGGAGGGCGGCTGTAGGTAATGCGCGGGGCCAGGGCTGCCGAATAGGCGTGGCAGTGGCCGAGCTGTGGCACGGACCCCTCCGAATGGGACTGAGAATGGGCTCCTCCGGATGGACGCGGAGGCTAGCTGTAGGTGGCGGCGCCGGATGAGCGCAGCTGGCCGGACCTAGGAGAACTCTCCGGCTGGGCGCGGAGGCTGCTAGCTAACGGGTGGCTGGTGGAGTCGGGAGGTCTTAGAGTTGGTGTGGATGCCGGTGGCAGCGGGCACCGCGTGTTTGTGGTGGCCGGCACTGGAAAAAGGTCTCTTCTGGATGAAACGCGGAAGCTAGCGGCGAGTGGCGGCGCCGGATGCACGCGGCTGGCCGGACTCGGGAATTCTCCGGCTGGTCGCGGAGGCTAGCTGTGGTCGCGCTGTGTATGGCAAAACCGATCCACGTGTTCGCCGTGAGGATGGGCCAGGGGGAAGGGGCAAAAAGGTTTGGCGAAATAAAACCTGCCGTGGCTGTCGTAAGAGTCGCGGGCGGTAAAACCACGGCTCGAATCTTGCAACGGGACAAGCAGAAAAAGGAATGCTAAAATAAAGAGAATCCCATGCGGCCAAAAGAAAAAATTTCAGAATGAGGTTAGGTTTTCTTATATGCTATGTATTTGTAATGTGTAATATAGTCCTGGCCGGAACGCGACCCAACGAGGAATGCGGATCTGATCAAGCGAGGAATTTTGAGCCGATTCCTCGGGGAGACCGTCGTCCCATCCTAGATCCTGGAGCCAGATGTCTTGCATGAACATTTTAGATCAGACAATAAAAAGTCAAACCAGCCTACTGGATCGAACAGTTTCGCGATCTGGGACAGGACCCGCCGCTTCGTGAGGGACGAGTTAGAGGACAGTTCAGGCGGAACAAAGAAATATTCATCGGAAGTCGCCCTCCAGCGCGCCCCCAATGTTTTTGCCGTACTTTCCGAGTCGATCTTGAGGAAGTCAGCACGAAGGAGTTGACTCGGCTGTTGTCTTTCCATTTCCGCAAAGGGAACCCTGCCGAAGTCAAAGCCTTATCCAACTCTTGAATAGCCAGTTCAGCTTCGCGTTTGGAGAATCTGGATTGTCAAATCGGACTGTACAACTGGACCCGCGTGAAGGATGTCATTCGAGCGGGTCCCGTTTGCGGAAGGACTGGATGCATTGAACACGACACGCACCTTCGTAGTCGTGCTTTCGGGCTTGAAAACCGCGTGATGTGGGAGATAATAGCTGGCGACATGGTTCGTGGCCGGAACTTCGGTCATGTGCCCTAGATCCAGGTATTCTCGGATGACGACCTCATACCGTGCCTTGAGTGACGGATCCCTCCTCAAACGCTGTTCGTTCCGCAAGAACTGAGACAACGCGAAGGACCTGGAATTTGCCAACCCAGCCCCCACGTGATCAGGGTCGCGAAATGGCAGTGTCTCCACATATTTCCCACAACTGCCTCTCTTCGTGGTTCTGATGAAATTCTCCTCACATGCCGAATCAGAGTCGGATACCTATTTTACAGGCACCTCTTCCACTTCCCAGAACTAGGTAAGGAGTTTGTCCAGGGGGTCCTCGGTCAGCGAGAAACCCGGGTGGAGAACGCGGACACGCTGCGAGGGGCAGCAATGGACACGGGCCCTGTAAGCACCCAGCCAAAAATAGACTCCTGTCCGAGAAGCGACCCGCAAAAGTTGGGCCTGCAGCTGCCCAGGAGGACTGACGGCTGCATGTCGGCTCCGATTAAAACATCTATCTGGGAGCTTTCAAAGACTTTAGGATCGGCTAAGGGGAGGTCTGGTGTGTCCTTTAGAAGATCCCTTGGCAGCTGATACGAGGGTAAATTTCCGGCCAGATGAGGAAGGACATACGCTGCCGTTTCTACGTGCAGACCGGGTTTGGAAGGCGACCAATTTGAAAAGTGAGCTTCTTGGATTGCGCGGCTACTGTCTGATTAAGTCCCGAGACTTGGGCCTGGATCGTTCGAAATGGTGGTTTGATGAGGTTGAAAAGCCGCTCCGTGCCCAGTAGGACGGCCTTGAACCGGACGCGAGGCACACCTGTACATCCGAGGGATCTTCGGGGGCTATAGCCCGGGGCTACACCCGGGCTTCGTACGCGTTCAGCCTGCGTGCGGGTCCATTGGCATTTGACGGTCTCGACGGAACATGCACGGGTCCGCTGGGCCGGACATCGTCAATGACTTCCAACGTGCAATGGCTCTCCGTCAGAAAAGAATCAAGTTCCTTCCAAGTAGGAATTTCCGCCTTGTTATGGATCGACTGCTCCCACATGGCAAGTGTAAGCTTGGGAAGCTTCGACGACACCATGTACACCACAGTCCCACGCTTCGACCTGAATGGACGACATCTCTAAGGCTGTCAGCCAACTCTGTAAGTGCCTTGCAGCTCTTTTAACGCGCTACCGGACTCTTGGGTCCCCAAGCCTGGATGTTAAAGAGAATTTTTAATTGACTATTGACTAGCAACCTCCTATTCTCGAAGCGCATCGTAAGATTCCGCCACGCTGAGCTGAAACGTTCGTTGGTCAGTGGTGCCTTGGAACCAATGGCATGGGCGACCCCGCTCGTCTTGGAGAGCAAGTGGAACAGCCGTTCCACTGGCGTGAGGCGCGAATTGTTGATATAGATGGCCGTTAAAAGGTCCCTAAAAGTGGGCCACCGAAGGTAATCGCACATAAAGACTTCGGTGTCCACGGGTGGTAGACCACAGCCGGTAGAATTTGGTACGTGAATGCTTGCGGAAGCTTGAACGGATTGAGGCACGCACTTATCGATCAACTCTTGGGGATTGAAAATACATCTTTCGTAGACCGAGAAACAATATTCATACTTGGACTGAAGCGTTAGCCCGACGGTCGCACCCTCCTCGGATGCCGCTATAAGATCAGAACAACTTTCGTAATCCATTTCCACCTTTTCCCAAAATGATCGAATCAGGTCGCGGCGCACTTGACACATGTGTTCAGTCGCAGCAGTATGTAATCATAAGTAAAATATTTAAGACACCACACACATAATGTAATAATTCTTCAGACGCAGCGACATGAATTTATCGTAAATAAAGTATCAATTACCAGGCCAAGCGAATATGCATAGAGACGAGGAAATGAACTGGGGCAATGGTCTCAGTTTCCGACATTAACCCACATTCACAGTAACCGCACACTATTTCTTATACAATATTTCTGTTAACATAAGCACTTTTGTACCTATAAATATTGTAAAGTTTCATTAATAAAGTCAGTAAGAGTTCTACCTCAACCACGAGCTTTTATTCATGCATTAGAGGCTGTGTCTTCAGACCCTCATCCAACCAAACCACCCCAACACGTCCACCTAGTTCCAAGTGATAGTTGTTATAGGCAATAGGCAGGCAATAGTTTATGCACTATCTGCCAGGCGTCTAAGCCTCCTTACACAAACATTTTGGTGACCCCGACGTGATCACGTTAACCGTGATAATCAACTAACAGGAAAGATTCCGTAACTCTTGGGAATGTTTCCACGTCGCTTCAATTCTCAGCGACAGCTTCTGATGCATTTTCGCCCGACGAACACATTAACCGTGGACGTCAAACCAATAGGGAAAGTTCCGTAACTTTTGGGAACCTCCCTCAGGAAAGAATCCGTAACTCTTGGGATTCTGTTTTGACACTGTCATTACATTGTAAAGAGCCTACAATCCTTTTCTATGTGGAAATCTCCCAAGTCTATTGACAATTGTCAATATGTCTAACCAGGAGGAGCAAGCAGTCACAGGGGCGTTAGACTTTCAGGATGAGATCAGTCAAGAGATCTCGAGGCTACAAAGGAAAGATTCCGTAAATCTTGGGAATCTTGGGAGAGTTTCGTAACTCTTGGGAACCTCCCGCAGGAAACAATCCGTAACTGTTGGGATTTTCGTAACTTTTCACTTGCCATAAAAACCATTTGGTGAGCCCTGACTCACAGGAAATTGTTCTGAATACGTCAAACCCACAGGAAAGATTCCGTAACTCTTGGGAATCTTCCAGAATTTCACTCTTGCCATAGAACATTGGTGAGACCAACAGGGAAAGTTCCGTAACTCTTGGGAACCTCCCGCAGAAAAGAATCCGTAACTCTTGTGATTCTGTTTTGACACTGTCATTACACTGAAAAGAGCATACAATCCTTTTCTATGCGGAAATCCCCCAAGTCTATTGACCAGTTGTTAATTCCATCGACCATACACGGTTGCGAATAGGAGCGTATCCAGCTGTTAAAACGATTAAAACACTTCCACCGGTCAGGAATCTAAACAATTGTCAATATGTCTAACAAGGAGGAGCAAGCAGTCACAGGGGCGTTAGACTTGCAGGATGAGATCAGTCAAGAGATCTTTTTCCTTTTCTATGCGGAATTCCCCCAAGTCTATTGACCAGTTGTTATTTCCTTCGACTATACGCGGTTGCGAATAGGAGCGTATCCAGCTGTTAAAGCGAATAAAACACTTCCACCGGTCAGGAATCTAAACAATGGTCAATATGTCTAACAAGGAGGAGCAAGCAGTCACAGGGGCGTTAGACATGCAGGATGAGATCAGTCAAGAGATCTCGGGGCTTATCCGCAACTGTAAGAAAGATTCACCGGATAGGAAACTAAATCCAACATACTATCGAACAAAGTTGGTAGCAATCGATGACGCATGGAATCGATTCGCGGATAACGACAAAAATATTCCCGCGGAAGATAGAATCGCGGAGTATTTGAAGTTTTACGTCGACTGTCGTGAGTCATACAACAAATACAGAAACATCATAGTCGATTCGATGGCTCAAAGCTCGAGCAATGCCCCAAAAAAGGCAACCGCGAGCAATGGCCTGGAAACTGCAGACGTTGCAAGCTTAGCGCGACCTGCACGGAAGCTGATATCAGCATGTCGGCGGCCAAGGGCGATCGCCGACTCCGTCAAACGGGCTCTGAAAGAATATTCAGAAACCAGCAGGGCCATAACAAGGAGTTCAATAAACTCACTATGGTCGCAATATCAAGACATCCAGTTTTCGGTTCATGAAGGATGCGAAGACTCAGTCAGGGAAGGATATGACAAGCACTCGTTCCTCCGACTAGAAAGGGAGGTGCAAAGAGTTTTGGAAGCGCAAACAAACGCACCATCTTTTGGCGGCCTATGGGAAGCTGCAGTAAAATCTGCGAAACGGCTAGTGATATCAGCAAGAGCCACAAAACGTCACTACGTAGAAAAAGAAGTGTTGGTGTCCATTTGCCGACCGTTCGTCTGAAAACCCATGCAATGCCCAATAGTATTGACATCGCTAGGGCCATATAAGCGACTACTTGATGATGCTGAGTCGTGTTGGTCTGATCTTTCCAAGTGGTCTCCTTTAATTTGGCCAACTGGTGTTGCAACGTGCCCATTTCCTCCAAGTTGACTTCCTTGGCTGCCGTTCCTTGAAGTGGCTCAGGTGGGTTCTTACGGTCAATCCCTGTGATATTGCCAAAACGAACATATGCAGCCTTTGTTTCGCTGACTATGGTGCTGAATGCGCTTACACTAATTTCTGAATTGCGTGCAGTGCAGCCTGGGGCCATTGATAATAAACCCGTTCCGTTAAGTTGCACTGGGAACGATGTTCCCTTGCACACCGCTTGAAGTTCAACGAGCCTGCGCGTGGCAAACATCCACCTGCTTCGTTGATGCGTTGCCGACTACAACAGCTCGGCCCTCGACTGAGAGACTTCACATATAGTTTCCGTCTTGTTATTAAAGAGCTGAAATTCACACCAATTTGAAACGCTGTGGCTTGATGATTGAAACAGATGTTCTTGTCGTGTGGCAGCTCTAGACACTGCTTGAATTCATCCTTGGTCAATCCCATGAACTGATCTGTATGGGCATTGACGGCTATGATTTCGGTTTTTAGCCTGAATTGCTGCCAGCTTCCAGCCTTCCATGTTGGGATCGCCATAATGCTGAACACTTCCTGTTGTGTTACAGAAACCAGTGGTAGCGATATCTTGAAGATGACGTGGTTGCTTGTTGTAGTGCCTTCGGCATGCATAATTTTGTAGAGTTGGATGACATTAACCGACGCTACTGGACGCAGTTGATTCGGTGGGATATGTTCCCGAATCTGATCCAGTTGCTCCCTTAGTTGTTGGGAGATACTAGCAGTGGGCAAATTGTTCGATGGCGAACGTCAGTGAGTACATTAATTATCTCACTCTGCATCCACTGCAATCCAGTTGCCACCAGCGTTAGCTGAGCTGTCAGACTCATAAACTCTTGCTGTAGGTGGTCGCCTTGGTATTTTCCTCTTTCCAGATTGATTGTCCCTATCTGGCTCTCTAGCGTTTTGATCCAGTCATTGGTGGCTGAACTGCTCGTTCTGACTATATTTATCGTTGAGTCCAGAATTGATGTTTGGTTTTTCAACGTCGTCATTGCATTTGACCTCCTTGATCACCTTGTACATGTCGTCGGCATACCTTGAGTCCAGAACGCCAAATAATGACTTCGCTATGTTTCCGACTATATCAAGTGGTGCTCTTCGTTGCCGGGAATGATGAATCAACTCATTTCCTGATTGCAGCTCGCCATATACATGTTGAAAATGCTCTTATACTTACAAGCATTGATGTTTCGGAGTTCTGAACATTTGTGTTTCAGTTCCGCTATCCCGTTAGCCAATATTCCCATGTCGCTCCAATATGGCTTTAAGTCGTAATATACAATTAGCTTCCATTTTTGGAATACCATACCAGTAGCCGTTTCGCAGATTTTACTGCAGCTTCCCATAGGCCGCCAAAAGATGGTGCGTTTGTTTGCGCTTCCAAAACTCTTTGCACCTCCCTTTCTAGTCGGAGGAACGAGTGCTTGTCATATCCTTCCCTGACTGAGTCTTCGCATCCTTCATGAACCGAAAACTGGATGTCTTGATATTGCGACCATAGTGAGTTTATTGAACTCCTTGTTATGGCCCTGCTGGTTTCTGAATATTCTTTCAGAGCCCGTTTGACGGAGTCGGCGATCGCCCTTGGCCGCCGACATGCTGATATCAGCTTCCGTGCAGGTCGCGCTAAGCTTGCAACGTCTGCAGTTTCCAGGCCATTGCTCGCGGTTGCCTTTTTTGGGGCATTGCTCGAGCTTTGAGCCATCGAATCGACTATGATGTTTCTGTATTTGTTGTATGACTCACGACAGTCGACGTAAAACTTCAAATACTCCGCGATTCTATCTTCCGCGGGAATATTTTTGTCGTTATCCGCGAATCGATTCCATGCGTCATCGATTGCTACCAACTTTGTTCGATAGTATGTTGGATTTAGTTTCCTATCCGGTGAATCTTTCTTATAGTTGCGGATAAGCCCCGAGATCTCTTGACTGATCTCATCCTGCATGTCTAACGCCCCTGTGACTGCTTGCTCCTCCTTGTTAGACATATTGACAATTGTTTAGATTCCTGACCGGTGGAAGTGTTTTATTCGTTTTAACAGCTGGATACGCTCCTATTCGCAACCGTGTATGGTCGATGGAATTAACAACTGGTCAATAGACTTGGGGGATTTCCGCATAGAAAAGGATTGTATGCTCTTTTCAGTGTAATGACAGTGTCAAAACAGAATCCCAAGAGTTACGGACTCTTTTCTGCGGGAGGTTCCCAAGAGTTACGGAACTTTCCCTGTTGGTCTCACCAATGTTCTATGGCAAGAGTGAAATTCTGGAAGATTCCCAAGAGTTACGGAATCTTTCCTGTGGGTTTGACGTATTCAGAACAATTTCCTGTGAGTCAGGGCTCACCAAATGGTTTTTATGGCAAGTGAAAAGTTACGAAAATCCCAACAGTTACGGATTGTTTCCTGCGGGAGGTTCCCAAGAGTTACGAAACTTTCCCAAGATTCCCAAGATTTACGGAATCTTTCCTTTGTAGCCTCGAGATCTCTTGACTGAACTCATCCTGAAAGTCTAACGCCCCTGTGACTGCTTGCTCCTCCTGGTTAGACATATTGACAATTGTCAATAGACTTGGGAGATTTCCACATAGAAAAGGATTGTAGGCTCTTTACAATGTAATGACAGTGTCAAAACAGAATCCCAAGAGTTACGGATTCTTTCCTGAGGGAGGTTCCCAAGAGTTACGGAACTTTCCCTATTGGTTTGACGTCCACGGTTAATGTGTTCGTCGGGCGAAAATGCATCAGAAGCTGTCGCTGAGAATTGAAGCGACGTGGAAACATTCCCAAGAGTTACGGAATCTTTCCTGTTCGATGACAGTGTCGAGGAGGTTCCCAAGAGTTACGGAACTTTCCCGTTCGATGACAGTGTCGAAGAAGGTTCCAAGAGTTACGGAACTTTCCTAAGAAAGGATCAGGAAGATTCCCAAGAGTTACGGAATCTTTCCTGTTAGTTGATTATCACGGTTAACGTGATCACGTCGGGGTCACCAAAATGTTTGTGTAAGGAGGCTTAGACGCCTGGCAGATAGTGCATAAACTATTGCCTGCCTATCGCCTATAACAACTATCACTTGGAACTAGGTGGACGTGTTGGGGTGGTTTGGTTGGATGAGGGTCTGAAGACACAACCTCTAATGCATGAATAAAAGCTCGTGGTTGAGGTAGAACTCTTACTGACTTTATTAATGAAATAGGTATCCGACTCTGATTCGGCATGTGAGGAGAATTTCATCAGAACCACGAAGAGAGGCAGTTGTGGGAAATATGTGGAGACACTGCCATTTCGCGACCCTGATCACGTGGGGGCTGGGTTGGCAAATTCCAGGTCCTTCGCGTTGTCTCAGTTCTTGCGGAACGAACAGCGTTTGAGGAGGGATCCGTCACTCAAGGCACGGTATGAGGTCGTCATCCGAGAATACCTGGATCTAGGGCACATGACCGAAGTTCCGGCCACTAACCATGTCGCCAGCTATTATCTCCCACATCACGCGGTTTTCAAGCCCGAAAGCACGACTACGAAGGTGCGTGTCGTGTTCAATGCATCCAGTCCTTCCGCAAACGGGACCCGCTCGAATGACATCCTTCACGCGGGTCCAGTTGTACAGTCCGATTTGACAATCCAGATTCTCCAAACGCGAAGCTGAACTGGCTATTCAAGAGTTGGATAAGGCTTTGACTTCGGCAGGGTTCCCTTTGCGGAAATGGAAAGACAACAGCCGAGTCAACTCCTTCGTGCTGACTTCCTCAAGATTGACTCGGAAAGTACGGCAAAAACATTGGGGGCGCGCTGGAGGGCGACTTCCGATGAATATTTCTTTGTTCCGCCTGAACTGTCCTCTAACTCGTCCCTCACGAAGCGGCGGGTCCTGTCCCAGATCGCGAAACTGTTCGATCCAGTAGGCTGGTTTGACTCCTTTATTGTCTGATCTAAAATGTTCATGCAAGACATCTGGCTCCAGGATCTAGGATGGGACGACGGTCCCCCGAGGAATCGGCTCAAAATTCCTCGCTTGATCAGATCCGCATTCCTCGTTGGGTCGCGTTCCGGCCAGGACTATATTACACATTACAAATACATAGCATATAAGAAAACCTAACCTCATTCTGAAATTTTTTCTTTTGGCCGCATGGGATTCTCTTTATTTTAGCATTCCTTTTTCTGCTTGTCCCGTTGCAAGATTCGAGCCGTGGTTTTACCGCCCGCGACTCTTACGACAGCCACGGCAGGTTTTATTTCGCCAAACCTTTTTGCCCCTTCCCCCTGGCCCATCCTCACGGCGAACACGTGGATCGGTTTTGCCATACACAGCGCGACCACAGCTAGCCTCCGCGACCAGCCGGAGAATTCCCGAGTCCGGCCAGCCGCGTGCATCCGGCGCCGCCACTCGCCGCTAGCTTCCGCGTTTCATCCAGAAGAGACCTTTTTCCAGTGCCGGCCACCACAAACACGCGGTGCCCGCTGCCACCGGCATCCACGCCAACTCTAAGACCTCCCGACTCCACCAGCCACCCGTTAGCTAGCAGCCTCCGCGCCCAGCCGGAGAGTTCTCCTAGGTCCGGCCAGCTGCGCTCATCCGGCGCCGCCACCTACAGCTAGCCTCCGCGTCCATCCGGAGGAGCCCATTCTCAGTCCCATTCGGAGGGGTCCGTGCCACAGCTCGGCCACTGCCACGCCTATTCGGCAGCCCTGGCCCCGCGCATTACCTACAGCCGCCCTCCCAGGCTGTCCCGAGTCCCGGATCGCGTCAAGTTTGGCCGCCGCGAATCAGGGCCTGTCCAATGTAGACAGCGAAACGGGGCCTGCCAACTGCAAGCCGCGAAACAGGGCCTGCCGAAACTCTGCCGCAGCTGCGCCTTCGGCCGAACGGGTGCCATAGTAAGCAGCTTCTGAGAGAACCGTCGGTAACACAGTGCAAGCAGTGAGCCTTTATTTACCACGGTCGGTAAGGCGGGATTAGAGGCGTCGATAGCTTCTCGTGCCCCCTCCTCTCCAGATCGACGATCCGGGGGTATTAAACCGCTAAATATGATATTTTCTACTGTCAGTCCCACTTTTATACAAATTTACTTGTATAGGTTCCCTGGCCACCACTGAGATCTATCCCAGCCAGAGAACTTCGTTACAACACTCAAGCGGGGTAAAGAAAAAAAAAACGGGATAAGAACAAATATGAAAATAAGATAACTGTCTTGGCACAAACTAAAAGGTGATTATTAATACAAATTAATTACACAGAATGTTGCATATAATTATTGATATTTATTTGATAAATTTAGAGCAAGCCCTGGTGGTTCGAAGACAAATTAACACAAAAGTCCCTTACTCTAGCCCTAGCTCTACTCACGTCCCGCGGGCCGTGTTGGTCGCTGTCGACGCTGAAGCTTTTGGCTCTTTGCCTTCTTTTGTATTCGCTCGCTGGCTTGTCGTAGGTCGGCGTCACTCCGGTTGCCGTTCGCTTTGAGCTTGACGTTGCTATGCTCGTTCGGACTTCGTTGGGCTCTGCTGTCGTCGTTGCCGTTAAGTTGTTGTTCTGCCAAATGTTGACCGTCGTCGTTGCCTTTGTTGTTGTTGCGCCAAATGGATAAGGCTTATGCTTATGCCAAATGCTTATGGATATTTCCTACTTCAGCCGAGTGTAGGCTGAAGGGAATCAACCTCCAATGGAATAGTCCACGGCCAGGCACGGTGAATGCGGTGCACTCACGTCTGGCGGGAGCTACAACTACTTGAATTCGACGCGCGCGCGCGTCGAGGAAGGGTCACATCGGTAGCTAGGGGCACACTAGGCGGCGAAGAAGAGGAAGACGACGGGCGCAACGGGCCCACCCATTTCTCTCTCTCGCCTACCGAAGACTTTCGAGTCCGCCGCGTCTCTCTCTGTAGACTTTCGAGTCCACTCATTCTCTCTCTCGCCTACCGAAGACTTTCGAGTCTGCCGCGTCTCTCTCTGAAGACTTTCGACTCCACCCATTCTCTCTGTCGCCTGCCGAAGACTTTCGAGTCCGGCACGTCTCTCTCACTGAAGACTTCCGAGTCCCCCCACCTCTCTAGCAGCTAGCAGGCCCAGACGATCCCACGAAGCGGCGTTCCCGAGCTCCGGTATCACGTATCTGAACTCTGTCACAGAATCCCTGAATAAACGATCCAAACCTACTTAAGTCAACTGAATTCTCTTCACTGTTCTCATTGGGAAACGGGCAACTTCTCTTACAGCTACCACTTGGACTAACTTTACTAGGCGGACTCTGGCCGTCCCCGAGCTATCTGGGAAACTGCGGAGGAGACCGTCACAACCTTAAATAATCGATATACCTATGAGTGCAATCTTGCTAAACTACGCCTATATTTTCCCTATGTAACTCTTTTGTATGCCTTATTCGAACAATGATTTCGCTACATATATATGAAAAAAACGGTTAGTCTTGCTGAGACTCGGTGGCCTGCCACTGAGTTCCCCTTGGTGGGGAGGGACGTTGGGTAGTCGCAACTACCAGCAAGTGGCCAATCAAGACGTGGCTCTTTCTCGGTGACATCAGGTGGCTCGTCGTCGTCGTGATGATATTCCTTTATGTCGATTAGGCCGGCTGTGCGTCGTCGTCTACACCTGTAATTTTAAAAGATTAGAAGACAGGAACTTGTGCACCTTGAATGGCCCGTCGTATTTGGCCGCGAGTTTTGCTGAGGCCTTTGATAAGGCCCCAGAGGGCCTTGAGTACCAGTACCACTCGCTCGCTTTTTTCCTTGACTATTCGGAAT
The DNA here is from genome assembly GCA_035045905.1 of Drosophila anomelani. Lineage (NCBI taxonomy): Eukaryota > Metazoa > Arthropoda > Insecta > Diptera > Drosophilidae > Drosophila > Drosophila anomelani. The sequence continues at coordinate 15,151 of JAWNOO010000164.1, forward strand.
ACTTTTCGCATCTGCTCTGCCTTCTTTCCGGGTGATAGTTAATCCGTTGTGTGGCCGGGTGTGGCTTGATCGAAGAACGTCTTCGGTAGTCTCGGTTCCGTTCCTTGCATTATGAAGGCAGGGCTGAGCCCTGTCTCAGGTTCTTGGGTCACCCGTAGTGTCATTTTGCGGATCCACTTGCACTGGGATGGTTCCACGTCGGCTTGTTGTACTGTATCCGAAGATTAACTTGAAAGGGCGTCCGAAACCACGTTAAATTTCCCGCGTCGATATTGAAGGTCGAACTGATATTGCTGAAGTTCGAGCGCCCACCTTGCGATTCGCCTGGTTGGATGGTCAATTAAGTTCAACCATTTTAACGCCATATGGTCAGTCTCGACATCGAACCGATACCCCTAAAGGTAGCATCGCACTTTTCAAATAGCCCATACGATCGCGAGGCATTCTTTTTCGGTTACGGAAAAGTTTTCTTCGGCTCGTGTTAATCGCCAGTTGGAGTAATCTATGACTTGTTCCATTCCGCCGATGTTCTGTAGGAGGACTGCTCCCAACCCGTGATCGCTAGCATCGGTTGGTAAAGAGAACTTTTGGGCAAAATTTGGGCACGCGAGCACTGGGGCTTCCGTGAGTCGCGTCTTTAGCGTCTCGAAAGCTTGTTCTTGCTCCGTATCCCAACTCCATTTCCTACCTTTCCGAAGGAGTGTGAATATTGGTTCAACGATGGTTGCAAAATTTGGGTCAAACCGGCGATACCATGAGACTCCGAGGCATCGACGTAGTTCGCGAACATTCGTAGGCGGCTGTTGCTCGCGAATCGCAGCGATTTTGTCAGGGTCAGTATGAATCTCTAATTTACTTATCACGTGGCCTAGATATTTCAGACTTCGTTGGAAAAAGCTACGTTTCTCCCGGTTAAGTTTAAGGTTGCCTTGCCTAAGTCGCCTGCTCCTTGGAACGTCGCGGAAGCCGAATATAATCCAAATGGCATTAATTTCCAGTGAAACAGGCCTCGTCCTGGCATGGTAAAGCGGTGTATTCGCGACTGGCGGGAGCAACCGGTGTAGGGGGGTGATGCTGCCGCAAACAACAATCGAACAAATCCCACGTCGCGAATGAAAATCAACCCGGAGGCTCGAAAATAAGAAGTCGGGGGCGTCGTGGTATAAATTCAAGGGCCCGTCAGTGCTCGTGCCTGGAAGCTGCACCCCAAATGGCACACGTTGATAAGGGCCGTGCCCAGTAGGACGGCTCCTGAACCGGAGGCGAAACACACCTGCACATCCGACTGATCCTCTGAGCCGTTTGTGCTTCTGGCAGTCTGTGCGGTTCGAGCCCTTGCTGGCGTAGGCGGACTTGGAGCGGTAGCGAACGGATTGCCGCGGTGCAGGAGGGTGTGGTGTCGGCTGTGGCATGTGAAGCAGGTATGGGCGCTCGTGCAGTCTCGCTGCTGGTGCCCTCGGGCAAAACAGTTTAAGCATAACTGCTTCCTCTTAATGTAGTCAGAGCGCCCATTTACGTCCATTTCTGGCTCTCCCTCGAACAGAGATCGCAGCCCTTTTGGCCCGGAACCACTCGAGTCTCGTATGAATTGAGTCTCCGAGCAGGGGCAGTAGGAAGTCCCGACCTTGGCGGAAATTGCCCGGAGCCTCCAGAGTGCGATGGCGATCTGTCAGGAAGTTATCTAATTCCTTCCATGTTGGAATTTCGGCCTTGTTATGTACGGATTGCTCCCACATAGGAAGTGTGACTTTGGGGAGCTTTGAGGAAATCATAAACACCAGGAGACAGTCCCAAGCCTCAACATTGATGGAGGACATTTCTAGAGCTGTCAGACAACTCTGAATGGTGGCTTGCAGCTCCTTCAGCGCGACCCCGGACTCTTGAGAAATAGCCGGGATGTTGAAAAGGATCTTCAACTGGCTATTGACCAATAGACGCCGGTTCTCAAAGCGGTCTGTGAGGCTTTGCCATGCTGCGACAAACCCCTCATGGGTAAGCGGAGCCTTCGAAACAATAGCGTGCGCGTCACCACTTGTTTTGGACAGCAAGTGGAACAACTTCTCTACCGGGGTGAGCCGCGAGTTTTGGATGTAAATGGCCGTAAACAAGTCTCTGAAGGTGGGCCACCGAAGATAATCACCCGCAAAGACCTCGGTGTCCACTGGCGGTAACCGGCAGCCTGAAGACGCGGGCGTGTGGATATTAAAGGAAGCCTGAGTGGATTGGGAGGCAATTTTCTCCTGAAGCTGGGCGATACACCTCGAATAAACGGAGTAGCAGTAGCTGTACTTCGATTCCAGCACTGTCGAGTTGGCCGTATTGTCGCCGGACACGGCAAGCAGATCGATGGACTTCGCACATATACTGGGTGCATCGTTCCGTTTCTGGGGCGCCCGGAGTATTTATGTTAGCCTCAAATTGGCTAACCCGATCTGTTGTGGCGATGAACTTTTTCAGCGCCACTTCGACCGTACTTTGAGCCATTTTTGCCACGGAGCGAGTCTGCGTTTGTGAGGGACCGGGAATGGTATTGACGGATTCGTCGCTCTTTGCCCTTGCAATGGCACTGGTTGCCTTAGGCTTTAAAAGAGGCGTCCGCGGAGATGCGGATTGAGATCTGTCCAAACGGATGGATGGGATCGGACGCGGCCTTTTGTCGTCTCCCGTGGGCATTCTCAAAGTAAATTAGCTGGTCAGCGCTTGTTGATTGACTTGCGCAATAGGTGCCTCGTGCGAAGCAGTGGCTGGTCACACTACTGTGATGAGAAAGGTGAGATCGCGGATAAAATGCGACTACAAGGAACTATTTGGAAACTAGGCGGCGACGTCGAAAGGACAGAATTTGCGGCACAATTCAAATGTGGAAAAACTTCAGGAGCCAAAAAACCCAAAAGGAGACGAAATTTGTTGAGATTGTAGGCGGATGTAGCCTGATGCGGAGTAAAATCAGCGTTGGAGGCACGGAAAATAGACAAGTACCGGGAAATTCGCGCTCGTTCGGAAAACAAAAAATTATGACAATTTATAAATCTATATTTATATAAATGTGGCTCGTACGTAGATATTTTCGTAGATAATTCTCAACTATTTTTGAAATTAATTGTAGCGGATCCGGACAGGTGGACTTGACCTTGGCTTGGATTTAATAAAAAATAAATAATTAATAATTATTAATTTTTGACTTATTGTCGTCGGATTTAATTATTATGGAGCCGGAAAGGTGGATTTGAAACCTCGGCTTTAGTTCGGACGGAAACTTGATAATTTAATAATTAATAAAAAATTAAATTTTTAATTAATCAATTAATTAATTGGCGGAATTACCTTTATGGAGCCGCACAGGTTGAATTGAAAACTTAATCGTTAATTAATTGGATTTAATTATCACGAAGCCGGAAAGGTGGAATTGAAAACCGCGGTTTTATTCGATCAGAAAGTTGATGTTTAAATTATTAATAATTTTCGACTTTAATTATTATGTGGCCGGAAAGGTGGAATTAATCCCTTGGCTGGTCCCGGAGCGAAAATTAATAGTTAAATAAATTTAATAAATTTATTCAAAAGTTGCACTTTTGTTGGAACGGAAAATGTTGACTGGGTTACGCCGACGGAAGAGCAGTGCGTAAGTACTCAGGAGAAGCAAAAAAAAAAACACAGCAACAAAAACAACACGGCTGCTGCAGCGGCTGAGTTTAAATTTTTTTGGAACACAATTTGCAGTGAGATGTCGTTTTATAATTGGTTGTTTTATTATTATTTTATTAGTTTCTGAAATCGGAGGCAGAAAATATATTGGAATATATATGGGCATGCATTTAATACGGATATATGTAAGGGCATGTAGGGCATACGTTGGCACAGTGGAGCGTTGATAAGTGGACTGTATAACTGGGAAAGTTATGTGGTGTAAAAATAACACTGATTGGGAGAAAAAAATATTACGACAGCGGCGGACTGTTCGGTGAATTTGGAAATTTCCGTAACTAATTCACACCGGCTGGCCATATTAATTATGCCTTCTTTTTGTCACCACACAATTTCACTGTTCACTTGCTAAATTTTTGCGGATTAATTGCACCAAAGAAATATGTATGTTTGTATGTACACTCATGGACAATATAATAGGTGTGTTATTTTATTCGTTTTTAATTTGTTATTTCTCAGCCACCTCTTGTCCAATCTTAACAAATCAAAGCTTTTTGGAAACGTTTATTAATTGTCTTTAAACAAAAAGTAAAAAAAGTTTCACAAAGTCCTTCGTATTCAAGTAAATTAAATATATCCTTAAAATCGACATTTTTAGCTGGTCATAATAATAGGTGTGCAAAGAGAAATCTTTAAATAAAATCTATATTTTACTATTTTTTGTTATGTTTTATATTAAACTAAGTATCTGGCAGATAATAGCCGCTTTATCCGCCATTTTTGCCAGGACTTTTTCTATTCGTCTTGGCCTGGAGGACATTAACTTGGGAAACGTTCCAATTGGAATATTATACCATGTCCTTTGGACAATATCCTTTTATTTTGGCAGAAAGTCTTTCCTACCTCTCCTTAAGGGTCACCCCAGAGATTCTGGGTAGGATTGAGGTCCGAGGATTGACTTGGCCACCCAATAACATGCACATTTTGCACTCGGAACCAATCCTTTACTACGTGAGAGGCGTGTTTTGGGTCGTTATCCTGCTGGAACTTTCATAAAAGTGGCATATTATCCTCGGTATATGGTAGCAACACCGTGTCCAATAGATCTTTGTAGACGAATCTGTCCATTATTCCGAATTTCCGATGAGTCAAACTGACACTATACTATAAAAAGCAGCTCCATACCACTAGGCTACCAGCTCCATGTTTCACAGTTTAATATAAGTACCTGGGATAAAATTCTTTGACTCTCGGACAACGAACGTTCCTTTTAGCAACAGCAAAGGCAAAAAACTTGATCCCAGGTACTTATATTAAACTGTGAAACATGGAGGTGGTAGCCTAGTGGTATGGAGCTGCTTACGTACTTGCCACACTCATCCCTTCTCGTCGTCTGGACAAAATTGTGCTCGCAAACTGAATCCGATTCCGAACTGATCTGTGTGGGCATATCTTCCACCTCCCAGAATTTGGTGAGGAGCTGATCCAGTGAGTCACCGAGGCTACGGGCAACTCGTGTGGAAAAAACGGACACGCTGCGGGGGTTGGCTGGAGATAATGGGCCTGTCAGCACCCATCCAAAAATGGTCTCCTGACCGAGAAGCGACCCGCAGATGTTAGCCTTGGAATTACCGAGGAGAATGGACGGAAGAATGTCAGCTCCTATTAACACATCGACTTGGGAGCTCTCAAAGAAGTTGGGGTCCGCTAGGGGAATGTTGGGCAGCCCCTTGAGACGATCTCGCGGAATCGGATATGATGGCAGATTTCCTGCCAACTGCGGAAGAACGTAAGCCGCAGTCTCTAACTGTAGCCCGGGTCTAGACGGCGACCGAATGGAGAAATGGGAGCATTCAGTAGACTACGCGGTAATGGTCTGATTAAGGCCGGAAACTTGGGCTTGAATCGTCTTGAAAGGAAGCTTGACAAGAGATCGCAGCCCTTTTGCCCCGGAACTACTCGAGTCTCGTACGAATTGAGCCTCCGAGCAGGGGCAGTAGGAAGTCCCGACCTTAACAGAAATTGCCCGGAGCCACTAGGCCTGACGTCTTCGATTGCCTCCAGAGTGCGATGGCGCTCTGTCAGGAAGTTATCTAATTCCTTCCATGTTGGAATTTCGGCCTTATTATGTACGGATTGCTCCCACATAGAAAGTGTGACTTTGGGGAGCTTTGAGGATATCATAAATACCAGAAGACAGTCCCAAGCCTCACAATTGATGGAGGACATTTCTAGGGCTGTCCGACAACTCTGAATGGTGGCTTGCAGCTCCTTAAACGCGACCCCGTATTCTTGATAAATAGCCTGAATGTTGAAAAGGATCTTCAACTGGCTGACCAATAGCCGCCTGTTCTCAAAGCGGTCTGTGAGACTTTGCCACGGTGCGACAAACGACAATGGGTAATCGGAGCCTTAGAAACAATGGCGTGTGCGTCACCAATTGTTTTGGACAGCAAGTGGAATAACTTCTCTACCGGGGTGAGCCGCGAGTTTTGGATGTAAATGGCCGTAAACAAGTCTCTGAAGGTGGGCCACCGAAGATAATCACCCGCAAATATCTCGGTATCCACTGGCGATAACCGGCAGCCTGTAGACAGGGCCGTGTGGACATTGGCGGAAGCCTGAGTGGATTCCAAGGCAATTTTTTGCCGAAGCTGGGCGATATACACCTCGAATAAACGGAGTAACAGTAGCTGTACTTCGATTCCAGCACTGTCGAGGTGGCCGCATTGTCGTCGGACACGGCTTGCAAATCGGAGCAGCTCTCATAGCTCTTCTCCACCTTCTCCCACAGTGCCCGAATTTGGTCCCGATGGACTTCGCACATGTATTGGGAGCCACCTTCCGTTTCTGGGGCGCCCGGAGTATTTATGTTGGCCTCATATTGGCTAATCAGATCTGTTGTGGCGATGAACTTTTTGAGCACCACTTCGACCGCACTTTGAGCCATTTTCGCAACGGAGAGAGTCTGCCTCTGTGAAGGACAGAGGATTAAATTGAAGGATTCGTCACTCTTTTCCCTTGGAATGGCTCTGGTCGCCTTAGGCTTTTAAAGAGGCGTCCGCGGAGATGTGGATTGAGATCTGTCCAAACGGATGGATGGGATCAGACGCGGCTTTTGGTCGTCTCCCGTGGGCATTCTCAGAATCCAATTCGAGGGTCGACTGACTTGCGTTATAGGTGCCTCGTTAGAAGCGGTGGCCGGTCACACTAATGTGATGAGAACGGTGAGATCGCGGATGAATGGCGATTACAAGGAACTAGTGGGAACTAGCGGCGCCGATGTCGAAAGGAAGGTCGTGTGCGGCACAAATCGAATGTGGAAAAAAAATTCATACGGATATCACCTGTCTTCTTACCGACCAGCACTATAGGCGAGCTTTGTGGCCTTTTTGATGGTTCGATTCGCCCATCACGCAATAGCTCGTCAACTTGTTTGTTGATAGCTGCTTGCATTGCTGGATTTTTCGGGTAATATCGCTGCTTGATGGGTTTATCATCCCTCATAATGGTGTGATGTTCCGCAATACTAGATACGCCCTTCAGATGGTCGAATTAGTCAAGTTGTAGAAAGTCGGACCCTCTTGGTCGATCGAGATGGGACTAGTCCTGGATGTTGCCAAAGAGGATTCTGCTATTGGGCCGTCTGGTTTTCTCTGGGCAGGGCCGAGGTCCAACTAGTTAGGGCTCCCCTTGCTGTCGGGTCTTCTTGGCGATGTTGGTGTCGTCTCGGGCTTACTGTGGGTGTCTCCTGTGCATCCTTGTTGCTCCTAGATGTTTCGGAAGGATCAGCCACGCTCTCCTCGTTCGGTGCGTCGTCCCTCGCCGGAATTTCCATGTCTTCCTCGTCACGTCGCAGGATTCCAGAAGGGGCAGCCTGCACTCCTCGCTCGGTGCGTCGTCCCTCGCTGGCATTTCCATGGCTTCCTAGTCGCCTCGCCAGGTTCCAGGAAGACCAGCCACGCACGCCTCGTTCGGTGCGTCGTCCCTCGCCGAAATTTCCATAGCTTCCTCGTCGGCTCGCCAGGTTCTAGGAGGATCAGACACGAACGCCTCCTTCGGTGCGTCGTCCCTCGCCGGAATATCTATTGCTTCCTCGTCGTTTCGCGAGTCGTCGGTTAGCTATCCTCCACAGCTAATAGTGGATTTAATGCCACAGAGGAAATCTATTCCTAGCAGGAGATCATCCAGTACAGTGGGCATTACTAGCAAGAACACTTTTACTTGTTGATGACCCAAGTGAATGGGTACCACCAGGCCCCTCGTAAGTTCACGGTGGGATCCATCAGCCAGTCGAATCCGGTTACGAATCTCTCGCCAATCTCATCCACGACCCATTTCGGCTGCTCGTTGTTCGCTAATGAAACTTCGTGAAACTCCGGCTCCAGTAAACAGAGTGGCCTTAAACGGTTTTCCTTTGATGCTGACCTGGGCCTGGATCCTGGCCTGTTCTAACTTAAAAACTTGGATTACTGGTTTGGGGAGTCTCTCGGGTTCCTCGGGCGGTCCTCGCCTGCTCGAGGCCCGTAGCCGTTTTTCGATTTCCGATAGCATTCCATGGTGCGAAAGCCACATCTGCCACAGTCCCAGCAGAATAGGACTTAGGGTTGTCGACACTGTGACGCCCCTTCTAGAGGCGCCACAACCCTTATGTAAATATGTATATATTATAATCAATAGCTATAATCACCACCCCTATGTAAATATGTATATCATACCCAATAGTTTTAATCCTGTATATAGAACCTAAGGCGGTTCCTTTTTTTCTTTTTGGCAGCCTCTGGCTTCTGGCGGAAGTTCTGGGCCACCGCCATTGCAGGCAGTCCTGGGCCAGGGGCCAGGAAGGGGAAGCCGTCTGTCCGGCTTCTGGTTTGCGTGTATATGCGGCGAAAATATTTATGCTTTTGACATTTAATTTATGTTTTCGCAGCGTCTTACTTAGGAGCTTGATAACAAAATGAGCTAAGGGAGGGTACTGGCTTATTTATTGGCTATTGGTTTTCCCATATTCTGAAAATAATTAACTAAAAGCCTGGAAAATCAGTTAAGTTAGAGGAAATACGACAAATACCAATTGATTTTATGAAATTTAAAATAAAAATAAAATAAATAAGCTTCCATTAACTTTCTTTAATGAAGCAAATAAATATTTAATCATATCTTAAGTATAAGTATCTGAGTATCTCAGCATCGGAGTATCTGGATCTGTGCTGGCTTTGCGCTTGTTGTCAGAAAGCCAAAATCCGATGTGAAATGATGAGTAATTTATCTGCGTGGAATCTGGGAGAATCTGCTGTGTAATGAATGTCCCAGCTAGCTTCGCTTAGCGAGTCGTCCTTGTCGTCCCACATTATTTGGTTCAAGGGGTTTTCGTTATAACATGCATCGTACGCCACGCTCGGCGACACACACACTGCGGCAAGGATGCCACCTCCTTATACCAGCTGCCACGCCCACCCGGGGATGAGATTCATGGCTGGGGCTGAGGCGGAGGCGAACATCATGGGCTACATTAAAATGTTGCCATCCAGGCGAAACCTCTGCTATGTCCATCCCCTGGCTGTGGCTCTTGCTGTGGGCCGTGGGCTGTGGAGTATAAATAAACTGTCGCAATCGCCAGCATCATCGTCGCATCTGCAATTGCGTATTTGAAAACGGGTGGAACTCAGTGTCTGAGCCTTGCCCGGCCACTCCTTTCAGCTCTGCAGTGGCTGCCGCCTATAACTTTGTCTCTGCAGGATGCCCTGCCAGGACCAGCGACCTTAATTCCGCCCCCAGTTTGCGAACGAATTGGCATCTGGTTCAGGCTCGGCCTCTACATGTATGTACCTCTGTGCACCGGAAATTAATCGAGACTCGAAACTTTTGGCAGTTTAATATATATTTTATTTTCTTTACAGTTCAAACTCCTCTCTTGTAGTATGCACTGTACCAACAATACTTAAAGGGTAACACTTTGTTGCAGTGTTTATATAATTCATGGTCCCGGTCATAAACTCTAAGTGGCCGAAATATGAACCGATCGCTATGGCTCAGGCGACACACAGAAAGTGTTAGCGTCGGCATAATTGAAACATGAACGGACTGCATGTGCATACCCCTCGCGCTCCTCACATAAGAGAGGGCTTATGTTTATATACATAAGTATATACATTGATAATCTTTGATACATCTTTGCCGCCGCCTGCGATCAGCGCAGCAATGAGACTTAGCCTTAATTAGACTTTAAGCAATATTATAAGAACAGATTGAATTCAAGCCTTCGAGCGGCACCATAGCTGCTCTCAAAAATCCAAATTAAATAAAGAAACATTTAAAACAAACCGACTAACAATCTATTTACTTCACTCACTTCTTTCTTTTCTTCCCACTATCATTGTTCTGTGTAGTCGTAATTGTAAGCGTATGTGTTTAATGTTATAGTAAGGTAATAAAACTCAGAATACAAAAAAAAAAACACACACATAGCCAATAAGAAACCTAACCCCATTTTCTCGCATTTTCTTTGGTTGCGCAAGTTTTGTTTTATTTCAGCATTCCCTTTTCTTCTTGTCCCGTTACGAGTTTCGAGCCGTGGCCTGTTGCCGGCCGCGACACGTACAATTGCCACGGCAGGATCGATTCCGCCAAATCGTCCCCTAGTTTTCCCTGTATTGCAGTTTCGGTGCCGGTAGCCTCGATCACCCGGCGCCCACTGCAGCCGGCCCTCGCGCCGATGCGAAGCCCTTTCGGTCCCGCCGCCTGTAGTTAGTCTTCGCGCCCAGCCGGAGAATTTCCGAGTCCGGCCAGTCGTGCTCATCCGGCGCCGCCACACGCCGCCAGGTCCGTGATTCATCCGGAAGAGACTCTTTTCAATATCAGCAGCCGCCAGGGCGCGGCGCCCGCTGCCGGATTTCCCAAATCAACAGCAGCTGCATCTTCGGCCGAACGCGTGCCATAGCAGTCAGCTTTTGAGAGTGTGGTCGATAATGCGGTGCAAGCAGTATACCTGCATACAGTAGCGTCGATAGCTTCTCGTGTCCTCCATCCAGATCGACGATCTGGGGGACGACAGAAGGACTCCGATACATGAAATCGTGGTAGAATATACGATTTAGACGCGTTCCCGGCGGTATTTTCCTCCTAAATATGATATTTCCTACTGTCAGTCCCACTTTTATACACATTTTCTTGTATAGGTCCCCTGGCCACGATTGAGATCTACCCCAGCCAGAGAACTTCGTTACAAATGGCCCCCGAGCATGGACTAGACAGGAATAAAAACCAGGAAAAATAATATATATAGAGGTCATACCGTCCCGCGCGTCCGAGATAAACTGCCCCATCGCCATTTCCGCACTCCGTCTCGAGCCCGCGCGCTGGAAAACGCAACGCCTACCGACCACACGACCAAGTGAGATTCAATCCATCCTGATCCAGAGGATTTACATTGGCCCTTTAAAACTTCGACTGTTGAATCGCAACCATGGACAGTGATCAGCAGAGTCCTGGTGAGTACGTTCCACGTAGAATTAAGAACCCGGGGGTCGGTACACGGTGGATTTACTCCCGCCTAAAAGCCGAATTATTAGCTTTCGCCGAAGAATTTGGATTTTCCGCCGACGGAGTCGTTGACGAGTTGCGGCGTAGCTTCGTGACTTTCGTTAGGGATACAGAACAGACTCAGGAGGTTTGGACCCGTCTCGCCGACTTAGAAAGGCACCACCCACTTCGATCTACAAGTCCAGCGCCTCCTAGCGAGGACAAGCCAAGCATTAGTGGCCTCTCGGTGCCTTCTACTCTCATGACCAACCTTGATAACTCGCCGGCGGCACGTACACGCCGAATTACAAGTACATCCTACACCGTGCCCGGACCTACCGGCACGAACCAAGACCCAAGTCCGGACCGGGCTCGACGAGACTTCACTTGCGTTCCCGAGCAAATCCGCAAGTGGGGTCTACACTACGATGGGTATACCGATCCGCTCGCTTTTGTAGAACAGGTTAAGAGCCGCGCGTTATCTTAGGGCATCGACTTAGGAGCACTTCCGCGTGCCATGGCAGAATTGCTGACGAGCCGAGCAGACAAGTGGTTCCAAGCTAGCCGCCTGCAAGGGGCAGATTGGACCACGTTCCGGCGGGACTTTCTAGAATTTTTCCTTCCGCCGAGGTACCTCCAACGCTTAGACGACCAGATCCGTGGCCGCGAGCAGTTGGAGGGGGAAACGTTCAATGATTACATGATCGACCTACGCGTCCTCATGCGACATGCGGGCTACACGGAGACACAAGAGCTGGACCGGCTCTACGAAAACGTTGCGCCAGATTATCAGATGTATATTAGCCGCAGCGAATTCAAAACCATCGGGGAATTGGCACAATTGGCCACAGAATTCGAGGTGGTGAAACGGCGTAGCCTCTGGAGACATACCACGACCGGCAACTCGCAGAATCCATCGTCATGCGCGTCGCCACTCTTCACGCCCGGGCGGACATATGCCCCCGAAACCGCGAGGGACAGGAATCCGCAGAGAACCGCGTTCGACTCTCCGTCGTCCGCCGCCGCGCGAGTAAATCGAGTGTCGGCTCCCGAGCGCCTAGTCGATATCCGGAATGCATGTCGAACCTGCGGCGAACCAGGGCATTTCAGCAGTGACTGCCGGAACCCGTGGCAATACTTCTGTTGGGATTGCGGGCGATGCAATATTCGTACCGTCCACGACCGGCGGAGCCCGTCGGGGAACAATCCGGACCAATTCCTCGCCACGATTGGTACTACCATCCAGTGCGGGGCGGCCACACTCATCCTATCCAGGCGCAGTTCTGAGGAAACCCGAGTACGCAGAATCCCCGGAACCGAGCTTCGAACTTCTCCGACCGGCTTGGGGGAAAACGGTAGACATAGCCAGCAAACGAGCAATAACACGGAACAGCGAGACGCCAGAAGAGCGGAACCAGAGTCAGTGAGGCCGGAGGAGCCTTACTTAGGTATCACTCACTACGAGCCACGATACGCAGACGAAACCCACACACACGGAGACACTACGCCCGGAGGATACCCAGCACCGTCCGGAGGAAACAACAACGCAAGAAACTTGGAAAGGCATACGGGAGCCAGCGCGAGCCCCGCCAGAGGAAAGGAGCGCCACGACGAATATCAACTCCCAGGGAAGCCCACAGCAAGCCACCAGGAGCACCACGACGACTATCAACTCCCAGGGACGCCCACAGCAAGCCACCAGGAGCATCACGAAGAACCTCCACTCCCAGGGAAGCCCATAGCACGCCACCAGGAGTCGGACGCCGACAGCGAAAACGACCCGCGGGTCCAGATATTCCTCCACGAGCAGCTGGCTCAGTTCGAGGGAATGACCGGAGTGGCCAACATCGCCGACTGTATCGAGCCTTCGCGCAGTCCACATAGCGCACCCTTGGTTTTAGTCCAGACAGTGGAGAATGTGTGTGGACTATCGGCAGCTAAACGCGAAGTCTATCCCCGACGCGCATCCGCTGCCCCGCATAAATCACATTCTGGAGAGGTTAAGAAACGCGAAATACATCTCCACATTGGATCTGCGCAACGGATATTGACAGATACCAATGGAGCGAAGTAGCCGAGCATTTACTGCGTTTACGGTTCCCGGACGTGGCCTATTTCAATGGCGAGTCATGCCATTCTGGCTACATTCGGCACCCGCCACTTCCCAGCGGGCCATCGACAGTGTGATCTGGCCAGATCTTGAACCTCACGCTTCTGCCTACCTAGATGACATCATTGTCATCGGGGCCAGTTTGGAGGAATACATAAACAACCTGAGCAAGGTTCTCTATCGCCTCCGGAAGGCAAACATGCGTATCAACCAGGAGAAGTGCTCGATCTTCAACAGAAAGCTAGCCTATCTTGGCCACGTCATCAGCGATCGCGGCATCCATACCGATCCTGACAAAGTAGGACATCTGAACCCTCCGACGTGTCTACGGGAACTCCGCCGATGCCTCGGTATGGCCTCGTGGTACCGACGGGCATATTCCAGATCGTGCAAACCAACATACAAAAAGCGAGCCGAGATCAGGGCAGACAGTATAACTTGCGTCGCCGAGTCTGGAAGCCGACCATGGGATACCTGGTTCTAGATCGACAGCACCATCTCTCTAAAGCCACCGAAGGGTTTGCGGCTAAATTGGCACCTAAATTCGACGGACCCTACAAAGTGGTAGCATTTCCGTCGCCAAATGTGGCCCGGATACGACGCCCCGGACAACGAAAGGGCAGACTCGCGAACATTGCCTACCTGAAGGCATTCCACTCGACTCTAGACAACGACAATACTGACACCGAGGAAAACGACATGACGATTGAGGGTGCCGGAGAATTGCCCGGGCCTTCTACAACTCCCGACGCTACGCCTAACACTCAGAATACGACCAAAATTCCCCTCGTATCGCCCACTAACTAGACCCGGACGCTACGCGCATTACTAACAGACTATCTTATTTCCATAACAGTCTAACTTACAATGCTCTCTTCTCCCACAGCCAGACCTACATCATGGATGACATCATTGTTCTGTCCAGTGACGAGGAGGATTCACCGCCCCCGGGCCACGCCCTGAAGCGGCGACTTCTCGAGATCCCCGGCTGCGAGGTCACCCGGGCCATTCCCCGCCGAGCGGCATCGCTCTCGGAGTCCTCGGCCAGCGATCACGGAGATGACCCGGCCGCTAAGACCCGAATCTCCGTGCTACAGATATCCACTCACCGGCGAAGGAGTCCGCTGTAGCGAATTTGCTGCTTACGACGCCCGCGTCAGCCAGGCGTTTGCAGGAGAAGGCTGCTGCCCGAGCCCCGCCGGATCCTTTGGGGTGGGCCATTATAGCCCACGCCGCCCCGGAGACCGCGACGTGGAGTAGAATGGCAGTGAGCTGGGGAGCTGCGCCACGGACGAGGACGAAATGCGTAGCCCCCAATCCCGGGAGACCCCGCAGAGTGCCGATTACACCCTGGAGGATGCGTCCGACAGCGAGAGCGAACGCCTTTTTACTCGCAGGGCCCCCGGACTGCACGAAGGAGGACGCCTCCACCAGCGACGACGCAGAGCGGCACAGCGAGGATGAAGACCGTTTAAGCGCCAACGAAGAGGGACGCGAGAGCCCTTATGTGGAGCCGGTGTTGCATGTGGTGATGGAGGGTGATGAGTACTTTGGGTACTGGCGGGACTCATGGATCCACCTGATTCATAACCACTAGACCGACATCGGTATCCAGGCTCCGTGGCGTCACACGCCAGACCCAATCATAACCTTTCCACCGGCCCTTAACGGCCCCCCATCACCGAATTTGGTGCGCGACCTGGCCTCGCCACCGCCGCCAGCAGAACCACGACGTGTGGAAGCCGCCGTCATCGCCCCAGTGGAACCGACCACGGAGTCACGGTGGCTACCCGCACCGACTGCCACCAGAGCCGGACCGCCGCCACAGTTCCCCAGGCTAGAGGAACACCCAGTCAATGGCCGATTCCCCACCGGGAAGGCCACCAGCGACGACGCAGAGCGCCACAGCGAGGATGAAGACCGTTTAAGCGCCAAAGAAGAGGGACGCGAGAGCCCTTATGTGGAGCCGGTGTTGCATGTGGTGATGGAGGGCGATGAGTACATTGGGTACTGGCGGGACTCATGGATCCACCTGATCCATAACCACTGGACCGACATCGGTATGAGCCCGCCGCAACCATGCCATCGACACCTCAGTGGGCGGCCCCACCACAAGGACCAGTCACACTACCACGGCACTGGAGCAGTAACATCCAGGACCATCGGGTACCGGCCGTCGTTTGGCCCGCCGTAGAATGACGGCAATACTCCGCCCAATACGCACGTCAGCCTGTATCAGGTGACGATGAGGCCGACCGGAGATGGGAGGGTTTCGTTTGCCCCCGGAGTCGGAGGGGAGTGTGACGCCCCTTCTAGAGGCGCCACAACCCTTATTTAAATGTTTATATTATAATCAATAGCTATAATCACCACCCCTATGTAAATATATATATGTCATACCCAATAGTTATAATCCTGTATATAGAACCTAAGCCTAAGCATAATCATAGCTTTAAGTATAACGGCGCCCGCTGCCGTCGGCCACCACGGCGCTTCGAGGCTCCTGCCGACTGGGACTGGGGCCGTCGCTAGCTAGCCTCCGCGCCCAGCCGGAGAGTCCTTTTGGGTCCGGCCAGCCGCGGCCACCCGGCGCCGCCACCCACAGCTAGCCTTCGCGCCCACCCGAAGGAACCCACTCGCAGACCCGGCCCCGCGCCCAAACGGCAACTTAGATCCCGCGTGTTGGCCGCCGTCGCCCGCACGATCGACCCGAATCCCGGATCACGTTCAGCTTGGACGCCGTGGATTGGGTTTCCCAAACCAACAGCAGCAGCATCTTCGGCCGAACGCGTGCCATAGCAGTCAGCTTTTGAGAGTGTGGTCGAGAATGCGGTGCAAGCAGTATACCTGCATACAGAGCGACGGTCGGTAAAGCTGGACTGGAGGCGTCGATAGCTTCTCGTGTCCTCCATCCAGATCGACGATCTGGGGGACGACAGAAGGACTCCGATAGATGAAAGCGGGGTAGAATATACGATTTAGACGCGTTCCCGGCGGTATTTTCCTCCTAAATATGATATTTCCTACTGTCAGTCCCACTGTTATACAAATTTTCCTGTATATGTCCCCTGGCCGTTTTCTCCGCAATTCCTGCAGGCGTTATGCACATTGATCGGGGCCTCGGGTTTCGGCATGATGGTTGTATGTTTTATTACGGTGCCTCTTCCAGTCGGTGCTTCCTGGCTTTAGTGTACCCGTACACCTCGATGTGAAGTGTTGAATCCCTCACAATCTTGACAAGATCTTGACAGTTCGACAAGCGTTCGAAAATCTTGACGCCGAGTGTACAGTTGGTACTCGGGTAACATATTTTCGTAAGCGCGTTCCAACTCTTGGGCCATAGTATATCCTGCTTGTTGCATGAGTATACGAAGATTGTGACGCCCCTAAGCAAACCTAAAAACATAACCATCTGTAAATATGAAGACTACGAGTAATAACTAAAAATAAGCTCTAGCTATAAGAAATACTAGATTGTAAGTAGGTTAGCGAACCCTCAAACCCTGTTAATCTCAGATAACAGCCGATAGTCGGCTAACTCCGATAAGAAGAACCAGTTCGCGAATCAGAACCATACGATAGCGAATAGGATCCGTTTATCGTCCTCTTTCGCCACCGATCTCCGATCCGACAAGTCAAAACGCTCCCGTGAAACTAAAACCGAGTTCGAAATGAAACGCCTGTGCAAAACAGATCGACAGAGACGAATCCTATTGACCACGAGCCTGCGAGCCGTGAGCTAGAAACAATTGTGCCAAGTGTGTGAACCCGCAAATCCTCGCGAGAAAAATACACGGCTCTGGTGCCGCCATCGTCGCGAACCGCGTGCCGCGCCGCGCACCTACCAACTCACACACACACACGTGTGCAGACCCCCGCCAAGCCCATCTAGTTGGCCGGGCAACATCTATCACCTAAGTATGTCGTATATAAGCCCTCTTATTGTTATAAAAGAAGCGTTCCTAACCTACATTATTACTATACATATACACAAATACAAAGCCAATAAGAAACACATTTATTCCGCCGAACCTTTTTCCTTCCCCTTTGGCCCATCCGCGCGGCAGCCGCAAACACGCGGTGCCCGCTGCCACCGGAATCCCCGCTTACTCTAAGTCCTCCCGACTCCACCAGCCACCCGTTAGTTAGCCTCCGCGCCCAGCCGGAGAGTTCTCCTAGGTCCGGCCAGCCGCGTTCATCCAGCGCCACCACCTACAGCTAGCCTCCGCGTCCATCCAGAGGAACACATTCCCAGTCCCGTTCTAAGCGGTCAGCGCCACAGCTCGACCGCCGCCGCGAGCCGCCGCCGCCGCGAGCCGCCGCCACACCCATCCGGCAGCCCCGCACGTCACCTACAGTCGCCTCCTCCCGCTATCCCGAGTCCCGGATCGCGTCGAGCTTGGACGCAGCGGTTCGGGTCCTGTCAAATGTAGACAGAGCCGTCGATAATACTGTGCAAGCAGTGCGCCTGTATACCATGGTCAATAAGGCGGGACTAGAGGCGTCGAGAGCTTCTCGTGCCCCTCCTCTCCAGATCGACGATCTGGGAGACGAGGAAGGACTTCGAAACATGATACGGGGTAGAATTCGCGGTTTAGACGTGTTTCCGGGGGTATTAGCCTTCTAAATATGATATTTCCTACTGTCAGTCCCACTTTTATACAAATTTACTTGTATTAGTCCCCTGGCCACCACTGAGATCTATCCCAGCAAGAGAACTTCGTTATAAGATCCACCAAATAGGACTTGAACAGCTGCTCTGGTCGTTGTGTATGTGTCTGATCTTCCAGCCTTTGGAAGTATCGCGGCTGTAAGAAAAACTCGAGGAACTCCTTCTTAAAAGTTTTCCATGTCGTGCCCTGAAGCCTGCTCGTTCTGAACCAACTCTCCGCTGTAGTATGTGCATATATCGAGGGTACACTGTACCCCTAAAAACATAGCAACACTAAGTTGCATTATGTAAACAAACAAATTCAAGTGGACTAAAAAAGTCTCACGCTGATAGCGGCATTACGCTAAGTCAGCATTCCCACGCTGACTGTATATATATATATACATATGCCCATACGACACCTGCTCTTGAACATATACATAAGATATACATATGCGGCAGCGCCTCTGCTGTGGTCAACGGCAGCGCAGTCGCCAGCAACAATTATGTACTTAGCTTAAGTCAACTTTTCTTTGTAATAAATAAATCAATCTTAATGCAAACCACGAAGAGCATGGATGTGTCCCCTTTTATTAATGCTCACTAACAGGTACTGGGCAGTAGTTAACACATGGCGACCGTGACAATGAATCTAACAAAAACAAGTGGAGGTTGCACTCCGGGAATGCAGGCCGAAGTGAAAACATGCGAAATATACTAAGAAAGGCTATGTAAACTCCATATACAGTGGCTCCAACGAATAATCGGACATAAGCTTGTGTAAAACAAAAGTGCTTCAAAATTTAAAATTAGTAAGCTGTCGAACTGTACCGCTTTCATCCGAGTTGTGAAACATCGCATAGAGCACTCGTAAAGCCAACGTCATCAAGTAAAATGCGCAACATTCTCTAGTGGCTAAACTAAACCGAAAATAATAAAACCAACAACTGTGGTGCGCAGAGCCGCACACTACAGCAACGCGGGAACGAAAACGAGTCACCGGTATAAACCAGCGGTGAGCATGGTGCCGCTCACTGCTGCTACGAGGGAATGACGACAAGGCCGACTTTCGAACACCCTGCTCCTGTCGAGCAAAGGGATTGGCCCAGCCTTCAAGAGGCCATAGAGGCAGATCCAACCGCGGGACCAAAGCCCTTGACTATCGCCGAGTACAAGGCACGGACAGCAGCGAGGGAGCAGCCACCGAAGAAAAAGCGTGGTGGCCGCAGAGTAAAACTACTAAGCGCAAGACGCTTAAACAACGAGTTGCTAAAGACGGCAACCAACGAGGAAGACCGGCAGCGCTACACATCCGGCAGCCCCGCACGTCACCTACAGTCGCCTTCTCCCGCTATCCCGAGTCCCGGATCGCGTCGAGCTTGGACGCAGCGGTTCGGGTCCTGTCAAATGTAGACAGAGCCGTCGATAATACTGTGCAAGCAGTGCGCCTGTATACCATGGTCAATAAGGCGGGACTAGAGGCGTCGAGAGCTTCTCGTGCCCCTCCTCTCCAGATCGACGATCTGGACAACGAGTTGCTAAAGACGGCAACCAACGAGGAAGACCGGCAGCGCTACAAAGAGCGCCTACAACACATCAACATTCAACTTTGCGGTGCGAAGTAACGCGGCGGGCTGCGTTAATCGCCATAGCCCCACCCGCCTCAATATATTTTAAGTTGCCGATGCGGTCTCCGCTGCAACAAAAACTTACTAACCAAATAGGGCACATCAATCATTACTAACACATTGCATTCAGTCTTAAACTTATTATAAGTAAAAATCTTGTAAACTTGCAAATTGCCACCTATGTAAACTGAGAGTAATGAATTCATCCATTTATTAGGGAATTGATATCATTAATTATTTCAATTTTAATATATTTTCAAGATATATCTATGTCTTTATTTTAAACAAGATCACGATGGGTAGCACAAGTTCAAAAGCGGACGATAACACCGCAAATGTAGTAAATACTGTAGAAGTCGTAGACACCACGCCACATTTAGAAGCCCAGTATCTATTACTGTTGATTTTAGTAATCATCTCAGCCCTCAACTTAGCTTTAAAGCTATATTTGCTACATAAGAGGTCATTAAAAAAGACCTATATGAGTCGAGCCAACGATCTCGATAAGATATAATAACAAATTATGTTATTTATATCCGGTTCCACTTATAGGACTTTTGTAAAACAAGCTTAAAATTCTAGTTCAATATTCACGACCCTAGCTCTTTTCTAAGATTTTGCTTTAATTTCCAAACATCTGAATAAACATCTTTATATGAATAATTATCAAATGTAATTCACCTGTACTCTGGTGCGATTATATCGCTAAAATGTACATACATGGAATGGCTAAATCTAGCAACAGAAATAAATAACATTAGAGATGATTTTGATAAATCATATAAATGCATCAATAAAACCGCGCCGATAAAAACTCAGACGCTAATATCTCATATAAAAGTATTGATAGCTCAATACAATGCGTTACGAAACCTTATATTAATATACAAAGACAAGCTCACTGAAAAACATAAAGCTCAATGCTTAAAAGTTCAGAGCTCATTCGGTAAGAGATTACATAATACTAGTGTTAGACACAATATTATAATAAACATCCCAACCGATATTTCTGAAATAGCGGAATTCGACGAAAGCCAGATAAAAGACCTGGACGAGTCACAACCGCAAGAGGATTTAGATATCGAAAGCGATATCGAATCTATAGAAGAAATTAAAATAAACATAAGGCAACCAATAACACAGCCAGTAACAGTAAATATGGCTAATACAGTGGAAGCTCAGAGGGCATACCTTAAACAGGTGTCCTCAACAATACCTGAATTTGATGGTAAGAAACTCCATCTAAACAGGTTTTTGACCGCTTTAAGGCTGACAGATCTAACTAAAGGAGATCAGGAAGCTTTAGCCGTAGAGGTCATAAAGACCAAAATTATTGGCCCACTGACTTATAAGGTAGAACACGCGACAACAATACAGGCAATAATTACCATATTGCAGGCAAACGTAAAAGGCGAATCGCCAGATGTTATAAAAGCCAAATAATTGAATACGCAACAAAGAGGCAAGACCGCGTCTCAGTATGCTACTGAAATAGACAATATGCGTAAGCAGCTTGAAGCAGCGTACATAGACGACGGATTAGATGCCGACAATGCCGACAAATTTGCGACAAAAGAGTCGATATCGGCAATGACTAAGAATTGTACCAACGAATCGCTCAAGATGATCTTGACAGCGGGTACATTCAGTACATTCAATGATGCAATGGAAAAATATATCCATT
Source organism: Drosophila anomelani (assembly GCA_035045905.1). Taxonomy (NCBI): domain Eukaryota; kingdom Metazoa; phylum Arthropoda; class Insecta; order Diptera; family Drosophilidae; genus Drosophila; species Drosophila anomelani. The sequence goes on from JAWNOO010000164.1 coordinate 36,390, forward strand.
GCAGTACTGAAATTACAGGCAATTCCAACACCGTCTTATTCTATAACGGGAATAATAGACGAGGTTATAATAATGCCAACTACCGAGGTAGAGGCAGGAATCACTACAACCAAAATTATAACCAAGGTTATAATAACAATAACAATAGTGGTCGCGGAAACAACCGTGGCCGCGGTAACAACCGAGGTGGAGGTAACCGAAGGGGATACCAAAACCAAAACACCCGATATCAGAACAACAACAATAATAACCAACAAGTACGCAATGTACAATCGGAAAACCAACAAACCCCCTTAAGCAACCGACAGTAAAATTATTTACATTAAAAATTAACCTGAGCATTTTTATAAAAGTACAACACCATACAACAAATACACATTTAATTCTGTTAATAGATACAGGCGCAGATATTTCATTGCTTAAAAATAAAGCAAATGAATACACTGCCTTAAACTTCAGTAATATATCAAATATTACAGGTATTGGGCAAGGAACCATACAGTCTATAGGCTCAATCGATCTTGACCTACGTATGCAGGATGTTCTCGTACCGCATGAGTTTCATGTAGTACCCGAGGATTTTCCTATACCATGCGATGGCATAATCGGTTTAGATTTTATAAAAAAATATAATTGTATATTAAAATTTCAGAAAACAAAAGACTGGTTCATAATAAGACCCGATAATTTTCATAAGCAAATTAATATCCCAATTCAACATAGTGTAGACTCAAACACATTATTATTGCCAGCTAGATCAGAAGTAATTAGACAAGTCAAATTACTCACTAGCGAAAAAACGGTTGTAGTCCCAAACCAAGAGCTACAACCGGGCATAATAATAGCTAGCACAATTGTCGATAGTGAAAATGCATTCATTCGCATAATAAATACAAATACAAAAGACGCTATAATAAATAGTGCAGACATAAAGAGCGAATCAATGCATGACTACGACATTTTAACATCCGACTCACAGCAAAACAATAGGAGCAAAGAAGTTTTACAAAAATTAAGATTTCCAAAACAATTTGATGAGGTTCTTACAGACTTGTGTACGAAATTTAGCGATATTTTTGGTTTGGAAACAGAACCAATATCAGCTAACAACTTTTATAAACAAAAGCTCAGGCTAGGAGATAAGACACCGGTCTATATTAAAAACTATCGCACGCCAGAAAGCCAGAAATTATAAATTGCCAAACAAGTTAAAAAACTGATAGACGATGGAATTGCAGAACCATCAATATCAGAATATAACAGCCCATTACTATTGGTTCCAAAGAAACCACTTCCGAACTCAACGGAAAAAAGATGGCGATTAGCAGTAGACTATCGTCAAATAAATAAAAAATTGCTAGCAGACAAGTTCCCACTTCCAAGAATAGAAGACATTCTTGACCAATTAGGACGAGCAAAATATTTTTCATGTCTCGACCTAATGTCTGGATTCCACCAGATAGAACTTGAAAACAAATATAGGGATATTACTTCATTTTCAACAGCCAATGGCTCTTATCGCTTCACGCGATTACCATACGGACTGAAAGTTGCACCAAACTCTTTTCAGCGTATGATGACACTTGCATTTTCTGGTCTTGAACCATCGCAAGCATTCTTATATATGGATGATTTAGTCGTAATAGGTTGTTCAGAAAAGCAGATGCTTAAAAACTTAACCAAAGTATTTGAGCTATGCAGAGAACACAATTTAAAACTACATCCTGAGAAATGTTCTTTCTTTCTGAGAGAGGTCACATTTTTGGGTCATAAATGCACTGATCAAGGCATTCTCCCAGATGACACCAAATACGAAGTAATAGAAAAATATCCCATACCAGCAGATGCAGATAGTGCTAGACGTTTCGTAGCCTTCTGTAACTACTATAGACGTTTCATTAAAAATTTTTCTAATCATGCACGCCACTTAACGAGGCTTAGTAAAAAGAATGTCCAATTTGAATGGACAGCAGAATGCAATAATGCATTCGAATACTTAAAAAAAGAATTAATGAAACCAACATTATTGCAGTACCCAGATTTTAGCAAAGAATTTTGCATAACAACCGATGCCAGTAAACAGGCATGCGGAGCGGTACTAACTCAAGAACATAATGGCAAACAACTTCCAGTGGCATACGCTTCAAGAATGTTCACCCAAGGTGAAAGTAATAAGTCCACTACAGAACAAGAACTAGCAGCCCTTCATTGGGCAATTAATCACTTCCGACCATATATATATGGAAAACAATTTGTGGTAAAAAGCGATCATAGACCATTATCATATCTATTTTCAATGAAAAATCCAAGCTCAAAACTAACACGTATGAGGCTGGATTTAGAGGAATACGATTTTACGGTTGAATATCTTAAGGGGAAAGATAATCACATTGCGGACGCATTGTCACGCATAACAATACAAGACTTAAAAACAATAAACAGACAAGTACTAAAAGTTACTACAAGGTCTGAAAATAGAAAGGAAAGTCAAAAAATTGCCAATACAAGTATGAAAAACAAAAATGAGCAATTAATTGAAAAGCCCAGAATCTATGAAGTCGTCAATAATAATGACACAAAGAAACATGTTTTAATCAAAATAGATAAACATAAGTGTTTATTAAAACGAGGAAAAACAATTGTTTCACGTTTTGATGTTAATGATTTGTATTCTAATGAAACATTTGACCTAAGTCAATTCTTTCAAAGGCTTACTTCAAAAGCCGGAATGCATAAAATAACAAAAATGCGAATATCAGCAAGTGAACAAATATTCGAATTTGTATCACTAAATGAATTTAAAATACAGGGCAATCGAGTACTCGAAAAAGTAGAACTAGCTATTCTACAAAAGGTGATAATCATAGATCAAAAAGACGAAGCTCAAATTAATCATATCTTGAAAAAATTCCATGACGATCCTATAGAAGGAGGTCACACTGGTATCGCGCGAACCCAGTTAAAAATCAAAAGATTTTATTATTGTCCCAAATGACTAAGACAATTGCAAAGTATGTAAAGACTTGTTTAAAATGCCAACAAGCCAAAACAACAAAACATACCAAAACTCCATTGATATTGACACCAACCCCAGCAACAGCATTTGATACTGTTTTAATTGATACCATTGGTCCGTTACCGAAATCGGAAGATGGAAATGAGTATGCAGTTACAATCATATGCGATCTAACAAAATGTTTAGTCACTATTCCAACACAGAATAAAAGTGCTAAAACAGTTGCCAAAGCTATATTTGAATCATTTGTATTGAAGTACGGTCCAATGAAGACGTTCATTACGGATCAAGGTACAGAATACAAAAATTCACTTATAAATGAATTATGCAAATACATGCATATAGAAAATCTAACATCTAGTGCTCACCACCATCAAACCTTAGGAACCATAGAAAGAAGTCACCGAACTTTCAACGAATACATACGTTCATATATATCAGTTGACAAAAGTGATTGGGACATTTGGTTACCATATTTCACTTATTGCTTCAACACAACACCATCAGTAGTACATGACTACTGCCCATATGAACTAGTATTCGGCAGATTACCCAGACAATTCAAAGATTTTTCAAAAATAAACCATATTGACCCTATATACAACATAGATGATTATTCCAAAGAACTTAAATACAGACTAGAAATATCATACAACAGAGCCAGAAGAATGTTAGAAAAAGCAAAGGTAGAAAGAAAACTTAAATATGACAAACTTACAAATAATTTTGATTTAAAAATAGGAGATAAGGTACTACTTAAAAATGAAACAGGTCATAAGTTAGACAATAGGTACGAAGGTCCTTACGACGTACTAGATATAGGAGTAAATAATAATATAACTATTAAAAAAGGAAATAAGAAACAACAGATAGTACATAAAGACAGGTTAAAAAAACAAACATAAAAAAAAAACATGGTCTGATCAACCGAAAAAAAAAAATTATAATAAAAAGACATAAATATATTTAATTTAAATTTTTGTAATTTCAAAATTTTTACATAATTCATTTAAAAGTAAATATCATTATTCATTAATTATTATATAAGAATACAATTAAATCATAATTAATACGCTTAATACAATTATATGCAAAAAAAAAAAAATTCAAAAAAATTCAAAAAAATATATATATATATATACATATATATATATGAATATAACTTCATCCCATTACGTTATTTTTCAAAAGGAGGGAGGTATAGTATGTGCTTATATCGAGGGTACACTGTACCCCTAAAAACATAGCAACACTAAGTTGCATTATGTAAACAAACAAATTCAAGTGGACTAAAAAAGTCTCACACTGATAGCGGCATTACGCTAAGTCAGCATTCCCACGCTGACTGTATATATATATATACATATGCCCATACGACACCTGCTCTTGAACATATACATAAGATATACATATGCGGCAGCGCCTCTGCTGTGGTCAACGGCAGCGCAGTCGCCAGCAACAATTATGTACTTAGCTTAAGTCAACTTCTCTTTGTAATAAATAAATCAATCTTAATGCAAACCACGAAGAGCATGGATGTGTCCCCTTTTATTAATGCTCACTAACAGGTACTGGGCAGTAGTTAACACACCGCCCTTCCGACCAGTAAACCCGCAAATTAGGGGCTCACGTGGTCCGGGGTAGCTGGAGGGTGTTGCTAGTACCAAGTCCTTCTTCATTTTGTTAGTCGACCACGACGGTCGATCTTTCGCAATCGTTTCTGTGGCCACGGTCCACGACGATGATTATTATAATTGTCAGGCGCTTGGCTTGCACGATGTTCACGATGGCGGCGGCTCGATTACATGGCCCTCGTCGGCTTTGTCCCGATCGAATTAAGGCACGTGGGTCTACATATAACGGGTATTTTACGAACGTGTGATCTCAAAGGTTTGTTAGAGCTATTTTCCCCAAAACTACTAATTACTTTATCTGTCCCAATAAAATTTCTCTCAGAGTATCTATAAATATATTTTTTTGTTTCTTTGGTCGTCAGCCGTTAACTTGCTTCCCAACGCCCCCTTGACAGAATTTCCGAACACCAAATGTTGGAAAACGAAATGATCTAGTGGGTCTTTGGGCCACGATGGTTGTTATTTTCCCCAATTTTCCTCAACTAGTCCCTGCTCGGGCGCCAATCTGTCTCAGTCCGCCCAAGGTCCTCTTCTGACACAATTTTTATCTTTGAGACAATTGAAGAAGGTTATCATAGCGTTTTAAATGGTAAATTGTCACTCTGGTCACCGAGCCGTGGTATCAACTTATGCGAACGGGCCCGGACACTCCAGACTGCTCCGTTGCAGCCAATCCTGTCGAGAAATCTATACGAAGATTGTGACAGTCTCCGCCGCAGTTTCCCAGATAGCTCGGGGACAGCCAGAGTCCGCCTAATAGAGTAAATCCGAGTGGTAGCTGTAAGAGAAGTTGCCCGTTTCCCAATGAGAACAGTGAAGAGAATTCAGTTGACTTAAGTAGGTTTAGTTCGTTTATTCAGGGATTCTGTGACAGAGTTCAGATACGTAATACCGGAGCTCGGGAACGCCGGTTCGCGGGGTCATCTGGGCCTCTCGCGGAACGTCAGCTGCTAGCGGCTGCTCGGGACTCGCAAGTCTTCCGAGAGGTGGGGGGGACTCGAAAGTCTTCCAAAGAGAGAGGTGCGGACTCGAAAGTCTTTAATTTGCCCAAATCCGAAGATTCGGTTTGCATATAAAGTGACTTTGGCTGCTGACTACTAGAAGGTGCTGCTAGAGGCTTACCGCTTCCGAGGGCCCCGCATTATATAGCCCCTAGCGTTTTCTAGTGTGACCGTTGCGCCCGGTGTCTTCCTCTTCTTCGCCGCCTAGTGTGCTCCTAGCTGCCGGTGTGACCCTTCCTTGGCGCGCACGCGCATACGAATTGACTTCTTCTTTTTTAACTATTTGTGCGCGACACGCGTCGCAAGATGCCCTGGTACCTGCAGGCGGCATGATCGTCACTAACACTGGCGAGAATATTTTATGCGCCTTGCTGCGCTCGTGGAGCGTTTCGTCGTTGCGCTCGAGGAGCCGATTGTTCCACCTGTGAGGTGGTCGATGAGTGCGCTTGTGAAGTAACTTGTTGCTCCGCCTGTGAGCGACTAGTGGCTCCGACTTTGAGGAGGTCGATGAACGTGCTCGTGAAGCGACTTGTTGTTGCGCCTGTGAAAGAATGTGCCGCTGAGACGGATGGAAGCGATTTCCGTCTCCGCGGCATCGTAGGTTGGCGTTCCCATACCATAAGAAATCCTTTCCTAAGAGTAGATAGTCCAGGACGTAACCATAAGGTTGACTCGGGCCTCACCAAGTTGCACGGTGACCCGAAGGTCATGTGTATCCCGTCGATGGGTCCCGTCTGCGAGCCGGACATGGGAGCATAAAGTCCGGATGTTGTCTCTGGTGTGTAGCCTGCTCGATAGGTGCTCGATAATGATGCTATTCGAGGCCCCCGTATTCAGGGTGGCGCTGAGGGAGTGTTCCTCAACCGTGACCCTAGCACGGATACGGCTGTGCTTGTGTCGGATGGTCGGCATTAGTGTGTCTGGGGATTCGGTGGGGTCCTCGGGTAGCTCTCGGATATTCGAGGCCCTTGCCCATTTCCCGGCATTTGTGACCGGCAGCAATCGATTGTTCGGAAGCCTTGGCGTCCGCAATCTCAGCAGAACATGATTCTGGGGTTGCGACACTCCGTTGCGATGTGTCCATTCTGTCCGCAGTTGCGGTAGGCGACGTCGTTAGGATTGACCCGTGGTCGCGTCTTCTGAAGGGGAGCTGCGTATTGTGCGTTTGTGATTCCTCAAGTGGTCTGCGTCGTGGTTCTGGAGCCCACGTGGTGTTCGAACTCAGCGGCTCCGTGCTACCTCGTAGTTGACTTCGAGTTGTGTTAACTCGGCCGGAGTCTTGAAATCTGGGCTTCCGGAAGCATATTCTCATATATGCGTTCCAGCTGCTGTTCCGGGGTGAAACCGGCGCGCTGCTTCTGCAGCCTCAAATGGAAAAGATATTCCATGAATGGCTCATTAGCCCGTTGGAAACGGGTATTCGAGGAATTCTTGGCATACCTCGGTCCAAGTACTACCTTGGAGGCCGCTGGTTCGGAACCAGTTTTCTGCCTTCCCTGTCAGGAGAACAATGAGTGCGTGGGACAGATACTTGCTGTCGATGTGGTACGTATCTGCCCGTTCTTCTATGTGCTCGATGAAACTGAGCGCGTCGGTGTTGCCATCGAACATCAGACCTCCCTTGGAGACCTTGTCTACCAAGAGACTTGGTATCCCCGGTGGGTGCGTTCCCGTATCTCAGTTCCATATCCGAAAGCGTACAGTCGAGCTAACTGTTCCTTGACTGACCCACTCTGCTCAAGCCACAGCTCCAGAAGTACGGCTTCCAGCTCTTGCTTCTTCTTGTACTTTATCGAGGATACTCCCATTGTTCACTGTGTTGTTCACTCTCGATGGTTCACTGTTCACTTAAGGTTCGGGTTGGGTACGGTTGAGGATACTTTTCGCGACGATGACTGAGGCGCGACCGAATTTCGGTTCGACTGTGCGTAGTCCTTCGCGGTTATCCTTGAGGATAATTGTTCTTTGTTGGTGGTGGTTCTTGAGAATCCTTCCAATGGTTACTGATGTTGTTGTTGTTGTCGTTGTTGGTTATCCTTGCTCGGCGTCGTTGGTATGATCCTTTTGATGGTTATCCTTGAAGATAATGGTCTGCGTCGTTGATATGATCCCTGAGGGTCCTTGCTCGGCGTCGTTGATATGATCCTTGAGGATCCTCTAGGATCCTTTGATGATTTATTGCGCCGTTTGCGCCGACGATTTGCGTCAAACTAAGCCCTTCGCGCACCAACATCCGAGCGAACCCATGTTCTCCCGCTCTCCGGTCCTCGGCCGATCTGCGCTCGCTATGAGTCGGGCTGGGGATGGCTGGCCCACTTTCCGCCACTGGCCCTGGCCATTGGGGAGCCAGCGCCGACCCGTAAACCCGGGTGGCGACGCTAAGTCCGCCAATGGTCAGGGCCACGCTCGTGCTGCGGGGCGCTCCGTTCGGGTGATGGGTATTGGCTGTTCCTGTAACCAGGATACTGCCTCCCCACCGCCTACTAGGGACCGCCAGGATGCCTCCGACCCCGTGCCCCGGGTATCGGATGCATCCCAAGCACGAAGAGAAGTTTATCCCCGATCACAGCTTCGACGGGCTGCTTGCGCAGACCTTCGAGTCCTTCGTCAGAGCCCGCACTTCCGCCTCCTCGCCCCGGACCCGAGCGATGCTATCCCTCCAGTAGCAGGTTGGCCTGGCCGTTCGGCGCACCTTGTTTACCGCCCCTCCGAGATCTTTCAGCTGACTGTCCTTCCTTCTCGTGACCAGTGCTAAAATTTCGCTGTACGACCTTCCCAGTACCTCCACTATCACTGCCTCACGACGCTTTCTGCGCTGCTTCTTTCTGCCGGCTACTGTGCTCCTTGAGGTGCTGCCAGTCTCGGACTCAGCCTCTCTCGCCGCTGCTCCGGCACCCGGGGCCTCTCTGGAAGAGCTGGCCGAGCTTTTTGGCACCGTTGCTGGGGCCACAGGCTGTGGGACGCGTCTGCCTGGGGGCTCCCGAGCTCCCGTCTACGCCGTCTGGTTGGCTAAGTCTTCGCCACAGGTCCGTCTAGGCCGACTTGTCCTTTTTGGCGCTGCCGCCATCTGTTGCCCCTAGCTCGCCACCGTCTTCTTCTCCACGGTGCCCTGCGCGAACTTGCAACACATGCTCTCCGGAGCTACTGGCTTTTCGGGCTCCTCTGTGGCCGGCCGCTCGATTGCGTACATGAGCCTCCGCATCTCGGCAATCATCGCCTTCATGGCCATGTGGATGTATCGCACCTGATTTTCGTAGATGTGGCAGTGGAGCTCATTTAGCAGTTTGCCGAGCTTCGAGGCGCTCTCGGCGCGCGTGGGCTTCTGATCCTTTCCCTCCTCTACCTCGGAGGTGGGCTCCTCTTGGGCAGCCTTGCTTTTTTCCGGAAGCGTACCCCTAATAACACTAGCCGGGTCTCTTCCCCTCTTGTTTGAGTCGGTGGGAGCGCCATCACCAGGCGCGAGGGGTGGGATGTGCGCCATCAGGCTACTTTTCCTAAAGGCAGCTGGGCCGCTCTTTCCCGATTGATTTTCATTACCTGACGCGGCGGCCAAGTCAGCCACCGTCCCGAGAGGGTGAGCCGGAATATGTGGTAGGGCCTCCAGAATCCTTGCCCTAGCCGTGGGAGTTCCCACGGGTGGATTTCCACTTTTGTGGCTGCCACCTGGAGTAGTTACGTTTATCTCAGCCATTCCAGTTTCAGTTTGCATTGTCGCCCAAAGATAGGCTGCATTTTATACCTTCTGCCAGGTTTCTAGTGCTGCTCAGTGTGGCTCAGACGCAGACCACACAGCCGCCCATTGTGGACAGACGCTGTGTGGATTTTTCCGTTTCATCCCGCATTTTATACCTTCTGCCAGGTTTAAGTCGCTGCCGACCACTGTGTCTCAGACGCAGACACTGACTACGCATCCGCCCGGTGCGGGAAGACGCTGCGCGAAGTTGTTCATCGTTGCTTCCCTCTACGCAAGCAGGATTTTCTCAAGCAGCCGCTGCATAGCAATGGACATCTGTTTCACAGCACTGGGCAGCAGCTGATCGAATGCTCAGCTGGCATGATCGGCATAATAAGTGGGGGCGTCCACATTGGCCCACAGCAATATAGAGCGGCGACGGAAGAGAAAGCAAAAGAGAAAGTTTCGGGGACAAAAGGATCCCCTCTTACCCCTGTCCGAGGCGATGGAGGTCGCCGGGTCGGATAGGAGCCCTCCGCGGTAGAGTTGTTCCCTAACTCTACTCACGTCCCGCGGGTCCTCCACGGAGGCGCCGAGACCAGCTCCGGCACTTATGCCGCCGTCACAGCGCTACTGGGCCTGCCTATCCTGGCGGCAAGCCCAGGGTCAATGTCCTGATCCGTCGGGTTAAATGTTTCTGTCCTGGGGCATCCTTGCCTCAGGCACTTAGACTTGATAGTCGCTTTTGTCCTCCGCAGTTGAAAACCGAACCACGGTAAAAATTGAACTCCATCGGCAGAGGAATATACTTCGTGCCGTGCTTCTGCCCCCGAACTTTAGCTTGCAGGTGTTCAATTTTGTGCAGCTGCAGCCTGGCGTCGGCAGTGGCGCTGCTGATTGGCCGCTATCGCCCCTGAAGCTTTTGGCTCTTTGCTTTCTTTTGTGTTCGCTCGTTCGCTTGTCATAGGTTGGCCTCGTTGCCAGCGTTCGCTTTGAGCTTGACGTTGATATGCTCGTTCCGACTTCGTTGGGCACCGCTGTCGTCGTTGCTGTAAAGTAGTTGTTGTGCCAAATGTTGGCCGTCGTCGTTGCCTTTGTTGTTGTTGCGCCAAATGTCGTCTTCGCTAATGGATATTTCCTACTACAGGCCGATGTCGTCGTCGTTGCTCTTGCTGTTTCTGCTACCGTGGTTTGCTTGACTTCGCCGTTGTAGCGGCCGGCGGCCGGTCGATGTGTTGTTGTTGGCGGTGCCTTCCCCTTAAACCTATGCGCCCTTCGTGGGTTTCCTTTAACTGCCCCATACTAACCGATACCTAACTTACAACTAATATATACAAACTTAAACCTACTATTTACATTTGTGGTGGAGTTCAAAGGGTTCCTTACATATTCTATGGCATTTATTCCACATTTCTGCAAATTTTTGTAATAAGCTATAAAGATTTTTATAAGAAACATCAGATTTAAATCGGAGTTTAAGGTCCTCAAACACTTTTTAACTTAATCTGAAAATGAACCCTGAACTGAACAACACATCCCAAAAAAAAATTAAGCGCGAGAGTTTGCACTGATCTAAATACCCTAAATATTACAACAAATTAAAAAAAAATAAAAAATTGTAATTAAAAAATTCAAAAATTAGCAATTGAGTGAAAGCACAAGTAAATATGACGTACACAGAAAAAAAATATGTTCGAACACAACAAAACACAAAATAGGCAGAAGCTCAACAAAACATAAAATATAAACAAACACAAAAAAGCGAGTAAGTCATAAAGTTGCAAAAGTTGCAGCTGAAATTGAAAATACAAACTAAGAAATATATGCTTTTCTTTATAAAGTAAGTTTCATTATCCGGTTAGACCCGAAAGACAACGTTTTCCTCATTTTACATCTATGCATACATAATTCAACAGGCATTAATGTAAAACTAATTTTAAAGAAATAACACAACAGATGTTGGCATAGAAATTATTCAGTTTTATAGTGCATACCTTTATCTTCAATATTCATTTTAATTGACGACGAATGAACGCAATTTTCTATTGAAATTAATTTGTTTTCGAGATAAACTTTTTACTTCAACTTTGACATATATTTTTTTGTCTCTCTTCCGTTATTTTTTGTATACAACAAAAATAAAAATTTAGTTCGAATTATTGACCTATCAAGAAAGAGTGAGGTTTAGGCAACAGCCCACAGCGGCGCAACAGCCAGCAACGGCACAATAGCACACAGCGGCACACCAGCCAACAGCGCACTATGGGGCGAACGACCACTTTTTATGGCATTAATTAATAACTTTAAAACGAAGCAGAAACATTTAAGTTCTGTTTTTTGATTTATGTTAATAATAAGAATAGTAATATACTTTAACAAAAATATACATCATTCTACATTCAAATATAAAAAAAAATATTTCTTTTTCCCAAAAAATTGAAAATATATTACCAAAATAATACAAAAAAAATAAAATGGGGGTTATGTTACCTTGCTTTTACATAAAAAAGTTTTACTCTTTTGCTTTGCATTTTTTTCAACAAATAGTGGAAGAATATGTAATTAAAAAAAACATCAAAAAAAGAATCTAAAATTTTATTTATTTCTAATAAAGTTTATTCGTCATGGTCGGAACAGGGTCCACGTATTATCGCATTAAAACAATTGAAAATTGCATTCGATGCATTGCATTGTCTCTGCTTTCCATTTCACGAACAAATCGCTGTTTTTTATCTTTCGGTTGGTATCTTAAAAGTTAAATTTTAGGAAATGTGCGCAAAAGTGCACTTTTATATTATAAAACATATAAGAAGAATTGATAACTCTAAAACATAAAATAGGTTTTAGAAGTGGAGTCAGCTGGACTCATTTTGTTTCTCTATTAAAAAATTAAAATGCACTAAAAAATTGTGGTTTTAATAGGGTTAGAACTTTCAGAAGATTATTGGGACACCACAGACATCACAAACACGTATTAAAAACCATAAGCAATAGACTACATGTTAAAAG